>VDFB02001868.1:0-20051 GCA_007258455.2 Sequoia sempervirens
TACTTACCATTTTTTAAGATGAAGATGGTACAACTCAATTCAAATTCATACATTGTAGACTCTAGATGCTTTAAAGAATCAATAGACATAAGTCAAAGTCCTAAGGAAGCAGGGGACCAATACTCAAGACCAACAATATAATGTGATGTTAATCAAGATTCAACTACTTAAGTTCTAGCCTCATTTATGACCAAATCCTGTCCTTCCCAATACTTAAAAGCATAATTCTCAATCTTGCAAGTCATATAGGCCTTAATTCACTTACAAGTTTATCATATATGATTTTTGCTTCAAGAATAGAACACAACCCTGTGCTTATCATTCATCATGGAATGCTCCTTCACCAACATTACTAATGCAACAACTTACACTGATTTCTAGGGTGCAAAAAAGGTGATTAAACACATTCACTGCAAAATGTTTTTAAAAAAATTTAGAAAACCCTAAAATTTCAAAAATATTGAAGACAAAATAACAAAAATGAGTTAAGCATAATTCAGCGCATCTATGAGATGTAAATTTAGAAGTAAGATCACTAGACTTACTTCTCCGAAAAGTGCACCAAGATCAACTATTCTTGAGCCCAACGATGAAGAGAAATAAAAAATGTTAGCTTCCATAGCCAACAATTCAAAAATAGCTAAAAAACATGAGTTAATGGTAGAAAAAATGAAATCTGAATGAAGAAAAAATCAAAACCCTTACTTATTTTGAAATGGGAATTCAGAAAACCTAAACAAAAGAATAATATATATAATTTTTTAAAATGGTTATTCAGAAAATCTAAGAAAAGAAAAGGAGGTACGTTTTTAAAGTGGGTATTCAAAAAACCTAAACAAAAAAAGAGTAGGTCTATTTTGCTACCTAAATCTTTTGTTCCTTCAATTGGGAAATGAGGATTTCCTCCTCCACTTCTATAGGCGTTGATACAGAAGGCATATTTCTTGCTATATTAAAATGGGCAGCTTCTTCACAAAAACTGAGAATCAGTAACTAAATAATAAGGGCAAGTCCACATACTTCTACATTGTCTATAAAAAATCAATAGGCAAACAAAAAAATTTACAAAGACCACCTTTCTTGCTTCTAATAGAGTAGATGAAAACCCTCCCAATAGATGCAAGATTCAACCTCATCAAACAACCTGACGCAATGAACAAACAACACAGATAACAATTCGCTCAATAGCCTTAAACCTTCACCACCATAACACACTAATGACGGTTGCACTCCAACGTACTCACAATAATGAGAAGATGCAAATAGTAAATGCAAATGTACTGCTCAAGACGCGACACATCCCATGAAGAGTCCATGGAAAGACACAACTATATAAACAAACTCATGAAATATTTCCAATAGCAAAGCTCCCTACAATAATTTTTATTATTAAAAATATTTACAAAATGCCAAAACCACAAGGAAAATTACACCCGCGAATCAAAAAATTGCAAAACCAGGAAAATAATTCACTTTTTCTAAATACTCCCCTGAACATAAGCTATACTTTAGCTTTATTTTCCGATGCCATTCCCAAAGCACAATTTTAATATGCAAGATTGGAGCGATAACAATAGTTCACTGCCTTATAAAGGCAGAGACTAAAAAATATAGATTTGTCTAAGTTTATTTTATTCCATTATTAGCCGATCGGATATTGATTGTGCGTACAACCCATCTTTTTTGTCTCATGCCTGAATAATTTCTACCAAAAATTTATTTCCCGCCTTGTCTTATGCCTCAATAATTTTCACCAATTTTTTTTTTGCAACCTGCATAAGAGTTTGACTTTCATCAACCGGGTCTTTGCTTGATGGAGAGGAAGTTGAGAAGTTCCTCAGATTTAGATGTTGAGTTCATTAGATTTACATGCCAAATGGTGGAAATTCGACAGAGGTTGTGTTGGGAGGGCTTCGACAGGTGTAGGACCTGTTTCTGTGGGCAAGATTGACACAATTTCTTTGGGCAAGATAAACACAATTGAAATAGTTGATTGAAACCATTGCTGGTGGCTATCGCATGTGAAATGCACCCACAATTTTGCCACAACCATGACTGGCATTAAAGCCGCAACAAACTCACACGACACACACTGCTCATAACTTGTTATAAAATCGAACATCACCAACCAGTCTTTGGAGGTAAAATATTTGCCACATTTTCACTTCGAATATTTCCCTTTTTAGATTTCCAGATTTGTATTGGGTTTGTTCTTTTTGAGTTGTATATTTTACATTTCTCAATATTTTTTCACTAGTGTGAGGGATTCTTCAAGCTTTGTGGAACTAGTCAGATCAATACCCAATAGAATACATTGAAGGGTAGAAGACTGTGAATAGTTTGAAGCATAAGGGAAGGTAGATAAGTTTCAGATTGCAGGAGTGCCCAAACTGCTACTTCCGTTTATTGTGAAGAGATTGAAGCAGCAAGTGAAGGGATATTCATCTCATGTGCCAATATTCTGTCGTGCTAGGTTTTCGCCCAAAATCTAGAGGTAAATCACTTGGCACTGTTTTAGTAATTTTTTTTTTTTAATCTCTTCACAATCATGAAAATATTCTATTTCATTTTTTTACTTTTGAATTTAAGTAATGAGAACTTTCATCAAAATTGAGAGACTACCTGAGAGCATCATACTGAAAAACTTTCAATTTATTATTACTTTACAACTTTCTGAAGTTACTCTTTAGTCTCACAATCAAATTCTTCCACCCACAAAGCTGGGTAGTTGGGAACTGTTGCACTTGATTATATGCAAGCTGACCTAGATTAGACGTCTTAGCTACCTATCTCTGTATCTCGATTCATAGAATTTATATAGCAGATTGACTATTGTCATTTGTGTAGAGAAAACCTATATACCCAAGGTTATATTGTTCTTAATGTTGGTAACTCTATATATTTGCTTGTAGGCTATTATTAATGGTAATAAATAAATAAAGAAATAAACTAAACTAGAATTGGGTAGGATAATTGATTATATAGTGCCCAATTTATACAATATTTTCTAATAAACAGTTTGCTTGAGTATGGGTTTCATGTCCTGTAGCGGTAATACCTTTTTTGGGAGAAACTACAATAAATAAAAAACACTGCACTACCCCATTGAAGATCCTTTCCCTATGGATTTTTCTTTTGAGAGTAAAATGATCTGATTTTGAGTTTTTTCTTCCTCACACTTTTTACATACAATTTCATGTTTTCAATTCAAAATCATTTCTCAATGAAGTCTGCTTGAGTATGGATTTCATGTCCTGTAGTAGTAATACCTTTTTTGGGAGAAACTACAATAAATAAAAAACACTACGCTGACCCATTGAAGATCCTTTCCATGTAGATTTTTCTTTTGAAAGTAAAATGATCTAATTTTGAGTTTTATCTTCCTCACACTTTTTACATACAATTTCATGTTTTCAATTCAAAATCATTTCTCAATGAATATGGCAACCTTTCTTCCATGCACTCAGAGGACACAAATATTTTTAGGCATATAAATACAATAGAAAATCCCATTTCATTACCAAAATAGTTTTCAAGATCTATCTTACATTACATTTTCCTGGGAGGATTATTTAGTGTACCCACTAAGACACTAGAGAAGCAAAGGAGATAATCTTAACAATTTTTCTTCCAAAAGTCCTCCTCACATTTTCAAAATGTTTTAGTGGTTGCAGTTGGTTTACCAGTTTGATTGTTGTGATCTATTGTTGATGGAGATGCAAAAATTCTCATATACATGCTTCACCTTTTCAATCTTTTCTATAGGAACATCCCGACAGTTCGCATCATGATCATCATGTGACAAACACTAACAACATTCCAAGAAGAAATGAAACACATAAGATACATCCTCATATATGAAATGAGTTTCATAGGCCCAAATCTACTATTAAAAATAGATAGTAGACCCTCAAACACAACACAAGTGCTTTGGTGGTTTATCTATAATTCTAATAGGAGACCTCATGCAACTGCCACCTATAATGGACAAGCCCATCTATACATCACATTCCAATGCCAAACTATTATGGGAACAATTTACTACAGTAATTACATTACAAACAATGTTTTGTCAACAAGGAGCTAATCAAACTCAAACACAATTTCGTGAAACACTTAAAAACATATGTAATGTAGAACCAAAATAACAAGATTGGGAGATATTAATGACTTGTACAAACAAAGTACTTACAACTACCAAAAAAAAAAGAATTTGACAACTCAATTCACCTATTTGTAACAAATGAATTAGTCAAACTACAAAACAAAACAATGGTTAAAGAACTAAACCTTCCAGTTGCATTAAGTATTGCAACAAACACGAGATCCAAATTTGACATTGACACACAAGATGACCAGCTTAAAAACAACTTCTATTATGCAAAGTTCAGCAAATAATGCTAACAACAAACTTGTGGACTCAAGTAGGACTTGTAAATGGTTCCCTTGGGGAGGTAGTTGACATTGTTTACAATGTAGGCTCTAAACCACCAAATATTCCAATGTATGTAGTCATAAGAATCAATAACTACAGTGGCCCACCATGGAACCAAAATGATCCAAAAAATATACCTATAATACCTATATCACTAGGTAATCATAGGAAAATACCATTATCCATGGCATGGGAAATTACTATTCATAAATCACAAGGCCTAACCCTACAAAAAGCAACAATTGATATTGGTAAAGTTGAAAGACAAGGACTAACATTTACAGCTCTATCAAGAGTCAAATCATTAAATGGACTACGAATCCAACCAACATTCTCCTTTGAACGATACTCAAGAATGCAAAACAATCCATACACAATGATCAGGAAAAAAGAGGAGAATCACCTACAATTAATCATGCTATGAAAAAATGAGGTTTGCACTTACAAATCATATCACTTTCACATTAACAATATGTAGTTCATCCTATATCTCTTACACAATATTTTCTCGTTCACAAACAGATTCAAATAATTATTATTATGCAACTACATAAAAAAAAAAAAGTACAATTGCTCTTCTCAACCAAATTATACTTTCAAAGATAAATTTATTGGCACCACAAAATGCAAGTCAACCACAATAAAAAAACAGGTAAGCAATGTTAAAATCAAGCTATTTTTTATATTCATCTTACAAACAATAACATTGCAACTATTATAACTCCTTACCATGATACACAGTGATCATGAATAAAGAGGAAAATCACTTACAAATAATCGCACTATGAAAAAAGAGGTATGCACTTAATAAACCAATCTCTTTAAAATTAAGACTATGTAGTTCAAACTATATGTCTTAAACAATATTTTCCCGTACAAAAACTAATTCAAACAATTATTCTAATGCAGGTACACAAACAAAAACAAAAGGAATATTTTCTCTTCTCAACAAAATTATACTTTCAATGAAAAATATATTGAAGCCACAAAGTGCAAGTTAGCCACAATCAAATAATAGGTAAGCAAAACCCAAATCAATCTATTTTTGATGTTCATTTTGCAAACATTAACATTCAAACAATTATTCTTATGCAGGAACACAATAAAAAAAATAGTATAATAGCTCTTCTCAACCAAATACCCACCTCACTTGGACAACTCTCCAACCTCCACTTCCTGTAAGTCACCATTCTCCTACGCTTTTATTGTTAGATCTTAAATGTATTTTAGAAAGTTTTCATCTTTCTCAATGCCAAAATTAACAATCATAAATGTCTTATTAAAATCTCGGTTTAAAGATACTATTATTTAGACTTTTGGTGTTGTAATACTTATCATCTTTACAGGAAATATTAATGTAACTATTCTTCTACGTTCAGTAGCCCTGTTCCAATAGGAGGATCGTTCTCAAGAATCAGATATGATAGGTAATTTATTTAATTATTTCATTTCATTGGTTGTAATTAACAAAGAAAAAAATTATCCATTGGTATCCACCTCACTTGGATTTAACTCTATCGTTGGATGTTTTATTATAGGCTAAAGTTTTAAAGGCAATCCTAGCCTTTGTGGTGGTGTTGTGCACAAGCCATGTTAAAAAATGGAATGAAATTGAGAGCTTTGCAGCTTAAATTATTGTTGATAAAACAATAAGGTTTACCTTGCAAGCTAAGGGTTGTACATTTTATCATATAACATGTAATTTTGTTCTTTAGTTTCTTCTTAGGTCAACATCTAGAAAATATTGACATTACAATCATGCAAAAGATTATTACATTACAAGCAACCATGTAGATGGCCTTGATGATAATGAGGAAATAATTTTTTTTTATTGCATCAAACAAAATCTAACTTTGATAAATGCTTCATGAATATTGTTATGATTAGAAAGATCTAGCATGAGAGGGGATGGAAAAAAACTATAATAATTGAATGCCTTTAAATACCAAGAACATAACAATAAATCATACAAATGTGTGTATACTTGGAATATAACATCTACCAAAGTAAATTGATAGTCAAAATTGTACATGATTATCAACCCCTTGTAAATAAAATTAAATCTACCATGAGTAACAAAAAAGTTTCAAACATAAGACATGCAAAATATAACTCAAAACATGTACTATAATTTGACTAAGACTAATGGAATGAAATGAACAACATTACAGGTTAAAAGATTGTTGATACAACAACAAGGTTTACCTTGTGAGACAATATAATATGTAATAATAATGCCTATTTATGTATGCAAAGTTTGGATTGTTCATGTAATAATGTTTATGTATGCAAATTTTTATGTAATAATGTTTATATTTATGTTTATGTAAATATGTAGATTGATAAATGCTCTTTACAAAGTTTCATACAAATTGAAATTTATTAAATGACAACAAAACTATCCATTAAATGGAAACACATCCAAAATCACGCTTACCAAGTTAAAGTTATATGAATAATAAATATCACAAAAAATGATACAAATCAATCTCAATTACCAAAATTTTATGAAAAATTCATGACAACATTAATTTATCATTTGCATTTAATACTTTATTTCATTATAAAAAAAATCAACATTTATCTAACATTATTTCTATCCTTATTTAATTTTCATTATTAAAAGTTTAATCTAACCACATATAACACAAACACATAAACAATAAATCAAACACTTTATTTTAATAATGTGGAACATATGTTTTCAGATGAACTTTCAAAAAATTTACATGTCAATAGATTACTATTTAATATCATTAAATTCAAAGTTACTGAAACTTTCACATTCAACTACAATTAAATTTTTATAATGGTTAATCACGAACGGTTGTTGGAGGACACGAGTGAAACACATCTATACCTAGCCAAATTATTTGTAATTAATCTACCCCAATGCGTAATCCAAAGTACAAACCTCTCATTCCGCCTAAATAAAACAGACAAAAATAAATAACAATCGGCATAATCATTGCACCTTTTTCCGGTGCAACTACTAATTTAGTACTTATTAATTGTTTAATCCAATCATATATAAATAGAATTTGTAGTACATATCATCCACATACCCATACACAAACACATACTCTCTTACATATTAACATACATATAATCCAAGTGCTAGTTTTAAAACATTAAAAAAGATCAGTGTTTTTGCTGATGCCATGGTCCCCAAAACCGTACTGGTAAATGGATGCAAAAATCGACGAACACTTCCTTTCGTCTGCACTGATCGTTGTTTCTTCAAGCTGTCGTATGAGAGACAAATTGAGGACGTGTGGGTCTTTTAATTCACCCAAAGGTTCGTCAGGCTAGCTAGTTGTCACCAAAATTAATCTTATTCACAATTTCTTCTGACAATCTGCAGAGCAATCACTGTCCCACAAAAGTTTTCTTGATTTTCTTACGTACGGTTTCAGCTTCTAGAAATTAAAGAAAAAAATTCGAGTGGCCCCAGATTGTTCACTGTTTAGCAACGTGGACTCTTATGTCTCCGCTCATCCAAATGGAGGAAGTGTTGAGAACGTTACTGCCATTTCATTCTCCACACTGACCACAACATGCCTCTCTGCCCTGCATTTCACTGCAGCACGGCATTGAATGACTATGATTATTGTGGTTTTATTCAATGGGTTGCTTTCTTTTGTTTGGAAGATTTTATCGTTTCTGGATTGATTTTTTTTCTATTGTGATTTTTATAAAAGATTATTGTCTTTAATTTGAAAGAAAAGATTTTTTAGTTTCATTGAATAGATTGTTTATTGTTTTTCTTTGACAAGAAAGATTATTGTGGTTTTTTTAATTCAATTTTTAGAAAAAGATTATTGTCTTTATTGAATTGATTGATTGTTTCCACGGAAAAGATTTTTGTAGCTTCGTTGAATGGATTGATTTTTTGTCTTTTTACAAGAAAAATTATTGTGATTTTTTTAATTTTTTTTTTTTTAGAAAAGATTATTGTCTTTATTGAATGGATTGATTCTTTTCACATCTTTCTTTGAGATAAAAGATTTTTTGTAATTTCATTGAATGGATTGATTCCTTCTACTTTTAAAAGATTAGATTTTTGTAGTTCATTGAATGGATTGATTTCTTTCCTAACATAGAAATTTAGATAAAATGAGAATTTATTAGGTTAGGTGTCTCTAAATTTAAGATGATAACTTCAACTATTATATATTATAGATTTTATTCTAACCGTCTAATTTCATCATTTTCAATTATTATTAGTCTATGTCATAGTAAGGATATAATAATCTAAATTTATTTTTTCTTTTAATTAGTTAGTTAATTTCTTTATCTTATAGTCAATTACAAATAACTAATTTTTTCCTAATATTAATATTAATTTTTAAAATGAATGTTGAAATTTGTTAACAAAAATATTAAATAATTAAATGAATGTGTAAATTTGTCAATAAAAAATATTAAATAAATAATATTTTTTGACTGAATAATTTGAGATTTTATTATAATTTTTATGTTGATTGTGGAAGATACTTCATTATATTTTTATAAATAATTTTATTTTCTTACTAACTCTTGCAATATTTGACTTAATCCACCATGAAAATTCATATTTATTATATTATATTTAAGGCTTAAGGCAACCTCTATCAACTCAATCTTGAATTTTAAACAAACTACATGCTAAATCTTGTTGCAATCCACTACTACCATCTCCACTACCTCTCATGGCTATTGTAGGCTCTCATGAAAAGGAATTTATATAAAATTTTATGTTCACCAATGGTTGAAATAGATTACATCAACCATGGGTGTGTTGTAGAGATAACATTCCTCATAACTTGGTGAGCTCATTCCTCAAAATTTCATATGTAGAGGAAGATGGTTGGTTAAGATGAATTTGCATTCTACACAAATGACAAGTCCAAGCACTAGTATTAGCAACTAGTGGTACATCTAAAATCTAGGTATGGTTATAAAAAAGTACTCTCATCCAATTAGAGGGAATAAATGGGAATGTAATGGCTAATCTCCTCATAAAACAAGTGCTTGCACTTGCAACCAATATCATTCTCCAAGGCAACATGCTATCGTCTCCATGACTACGAGTATGCTACTTCTTCATATCTATTTTTACACTTCAATTATAATCTTAATGTATCCTTTTAAAAGTATGAATTAGCAATGAAAATAATAAGAATCTAAGCCTTGTTAGCAAGATGTCATCTTCTTCAAATCCAAGGTGAAACTTAAGCATGGAGGCTTATACATTTATAAGGAATATTTTGGATTAGTAGTGTTATTCTTCCTCAAACAATCATAAGTGTGACTACAAGAATCTTTTGTAAGAACTTATTGGGAAGTCATATGCTTGTTATAGGGGTTAGATGTTGTATATGCAACCTAACAACATATAACCTCTAATATTATCCTTCACTTTCCCTTTAGAATGTTCTTTTTAAGTGGAAAATTTAGTTGCAAAGATATATGACTAATTATCCTTTTCATAATTTTTTGCCTATACCATATGTTAAGGGTGACATCTAAGATCTACTCAATGGCTTATTTGCTCACCAAGATTATCTGACCTTATGTGAAAGATCCATACCCTCTAGTGGATAATTATTTTAAATCTAAGCTTTATAACTAAGAATGTGGAAATACAAAGGCTATATATTTGAGTAACTCGAGATTTTAAGAAACAAATAAAAAAAATTGTATGTGAATTCAAAGAAGCAAGTGAATAAGATTGGGGCATAGATAGGGAGACATATATTCCCTAGTATTTAACGAGGTGTATATTCAAAGCCATGATAGAAACATACCAACTAAATTCCTCCAAAATCAACCTCTAAACTACCTAGATTGTAGAGATATTTATGTTGGGAACATTCAAGAACTTGGTAGAATTTTTGTCTTGATTGCTCTTATCCTTGACATTATTATAAACATAATTAAGTTTTATAACCAAGTAACAAACACCCTTCTTTTATCTAAAGAGATTATTTAACCTCAACATGATTTCTCTATTTAAATTAGTTAATGTAATGAAAATAGTCCTTACCCTATTGGCAAGGATCCATTTGCTCTAAGTTTAGGAGGCCAAATCCGAAGTGCTATAAAATTTGAGCTATACACCTTTTTGAGACAAATTAAATAAAATTCATATTTCAAGAGGGTGTTTAATATACCCATTACCATTCTAGATAGGTTGGGAATTGAAAAAACTTTACATTTTCTATTTTATTATGAGAGTATACTCTACTAAATGTAATTTGTGCACTCAAATATGCATCCAATAAGATTTATAATATAACACTAATATTTACATAAATCTACATAAAAAATAAAATTGTCATTAAAATTTACACAAAATTTATTGACTAACACATTTAGTATGATGACAATATATGATACAATAAGAACTTGGTGCAAATTAAAATTGTCACACAATAGAACACCCCACCATAAAATGACTTATATTTTTCAAATTTCTATCTTACATAGTCTAGATATTTGTGTTCCCATTTTAAGATTAAAAAAATTGTTAGATCCATCATTGAGATCAATCCCTGGAAGAAGTATTACTTTCAAATTTTGAAGTATGTGAAAATATAAATAATTAATATTATAATAATGATACAATATAGTAACATACAAATGCCATATATCCACCTACAATTGAAATCATTATACACGCCCATGCCTTTCATATAATAGCTTTAAATATGACATCCAAAGAGTAGTAGAGTGGGAGGTCGATCTATCAATGGTGCAAAATTCCTACATGTTAAAACTTATTCTCATTATTTAAGCTCTATAAAATAAACTGCAAACATGATTTATGCTTAAGATGTAATACTATTCTCAAATTTAAAATCTTTATTAATATATATTGCAATATAATAGTTTTTGATATATTAAGTAGCATTTACAGGGCACTGTACCCCTTACACAACGAGCCCCAAGGGCCAAAAAAGATTAGGTCTAGAGAATTAAAACATTAACCACCAAAATACAAAACACAAAAACAACAGATCGATAGCCGACAAACAATGACCCAACCAAGACAAGACATAGAAGCAACAAAGTAACTAGCACCCTCCCACTTTTGAGAGAGGAGGTTGATAACATCCTCCCCAACCCAGTTGGGGCCCTCCTCTATAGTCTTCTTATCCATTTCTTCCTTGAGCACAGTAGAAAGAGTACCAACAGCACGGTGGATCATTTTGACAGTGAAGCGGGTCAACCTTGTGAATTTCTTCTTGAGTTTATCCGTCCGCTCTAGCAACATGCTATAATCATCCTCCTTGTCCACAGTCTTAGCATTATCTTCTTCCATATGCGAGGTCACGAGATGGGTCAGCCGAATCATCGCCCGAGCTCTGCCGGAAGTGGGAAAAGTAGCTGGGCCCTTCCACAAATTGCTCCTCCTTTGTATCTTCCTCCTTCCTCTTAAACCTTTGTTGTCAGACTGCTCCTCGTCACTAAAAATATCATTCACCAACACTTTCTTACTATTTTCCACCAACCTATAGGATCTCTAATCTTTGGTATTTATAACCCAGTATCCCGCGATGGTAGCCTGGCGATGTCCCCTTTAAGTCTTCACCAACATTCCTTCTTCCCGCCGGCTGGCCGGTAGTGGGTGAGCTCCACGGCATTACCCTCTTCCTTCTTTTCCTTAACGCCAAGTTTGTTTGTCCTTCTTATGGGAAGCGGTTTGACTGTAAAGCCTAGTTCTTTGCTTTGGTAAAGAAGTCCCACACCTGCTATTTTTCTGGCGAGAGTTTTAGCTTGGGGGTTTGGTGTTCACGGAGGTTTTCAACAGGGCCCCATAAACTACGGTCGGAAGGTTCATTGAGAGCTAGTTAGGGGTTAAACTTCCTCATGTCTGACTGCAGAAACAGTTTGGCGGACGAAACTGGTGATGATGAAACCTCCAAGATGAGGCCGCGGGCCAGATAGGTAGGGGTGGCGTTTCATCGGTTTTGGAGTGCGGTGTCTAAACACTTCTCAACAAGAATACTGAGTGGTAGTAAGAAAAAAAACTCAACAACATTTTATGGCGAGGAATGGTGAGAAAGAGTAGATATTAATATTATAGAAAACCCTATGTCTACCCTCTAAAGTCACATACTTTGTTAGAGCCAGAAAAACCTGGTCCCAAGGACGAGGGAGCGCTTCCCTTTCAAAACCCAATTGAGACCTGACTGGTTTTTCATTTTCTTTGAAGAAAGTGTTGAGGTTTTCATTGTCCTGGTTCTTGGTTTGCTTTGTGTACTTCTTCCCACTGCATGAAAGCCCAATCGCTCGAGCTATGACCTCCTCATTGACCTCGAAGGAGATACCTCCCATCATAACCCTCCTATCCTCCTAATAGTTATTTAGAAATTTATGGCACATTTTGAATCACAAAAAAATTGATTGATAGGTCCTTTTAATAATATTTGAACTGACCTTTTACTATAACAAATGATTGATTTTTTATTGTGGTTTTTGACTCCATGAAGAGTTGATTGATTCTAGATCTAGAAAAAACATTTTCTTTGGCATCCTTATTTCAACCCCCTTACTTAAACTTTTAATGTTTTGCCTATCTTGGTTGGCTTCACTTCTATCAAGCAATTCTATTCACTACTTATTACAAATTTCAAATCTAATAAATAATATTAAAATCAATATATTATCAATTTTATTTTTATGTATATTATAATGATAAAAAGTAATAGTTGTGTAACACTTATTAATGTAGAAAGACATTCTATTAGAACAATAAGAGATGAAGCTTTAACACAAACTTTTATTTTTGTCTTATATTTGATTGTCATTTACATATCAAAATATTAATATTTAATATTTAAAAAACAATCAACACAATATTTTTATTTATATGTATTAACTAAAATAAAATATTTTAAGTAAATAAAATATCTCAAAAATTAATATCTCTAAAACTTAGAATCTGAATGATTCCATGATGAAATGGCATGAAAAGCATGGTTTATATGTTTATTTTAAAATAATATACAATTAAATGAAAGATTGGATCTCAAACTCCAAAGCCATAGAACACTGATGTCAAACTCGAGTCATAGAAGACTGCAATCAAATTTCTTAGGCTGGGGTCTCATGAATGGGGACTTCCTAAAAAAATTCATTGAGTGCTGGTGAGATTTTTTAGAAATATTTTAAAGTTGGTGGTCCATGAATTTACTGGTGCATTTAGTGATATAAGTTTCTACAATCCATATTGATGTTCAGTATTGTTTTTAGATTCCATTGTATTGGATTTTTCGTGAGACATCATTGAAACGATTAAGAGCAATTTAGTTTTAAAATTTAAGTTCATAAATTTAGAGAAGCTGGTGTTCTCATAAAATAGAGAGATAAAAATAAATAAAGATCATTTTCTCTCTAATTTTTTTTCTTAAAAAAATCTAAAATTTCAGCCGCTTGACAAGACTAAATTTCTAATTTTATCTCATTTTCACCTACTCAAATCTACAACCCTTAAAAATAAGGACTGCTATTATTGAAGATAAGATTTCAATTAACCCTGTTTTAACATTTTTTTTCTTTGTGAAACCTGCTCCTTGAAAATACTTCATCATCAGAACCCCAGCCTTAGTGCAAGCGAATTCCGATATTACCAGCCCAACACTGAAGACATAAAGCTTACACTTTGTATATCAAGATCAACGCTTCTTATGCAGGCTAAAAAATATTCGAATTTCAAACAAAAATCCTCAGATCTACAGTAAGATATGATCTACAGAACGTGGATTATAGGATTAAAAAAAACAGATATTCAGAGTAAATGAAAATGCCATAATCGTACTCAGGCCATTTAAATAACCCCATATTGATCGGTATACAAGCACAGCTTATAACAAAAGAAGAAAACCTGGGAGTTACAGAATCCCCATTAAGGAGTAGAGGCAATGAAATCAGAAATGCGCTTCATCATCAACACAGCATTGGGGCTGTGAAGATCTTGGAGATGAAACACATGCGCTTCCTCCTCAGCACTCATAAGATCTGCTTCTTTTCCTGCTTTCCTCAGGGCTTCATAGTATAATTTCCCCCTGTACTTCAAAAAATCCTTGCCCGCGATCACAACCAGCAGACGCCTGTAAACAAGCGAAGACAGAGCGGGAGAGCGCGGGCCAATGGGGTTACTGAAAGGATGGTCTTTATCTGCCCCCTCGGACAGCAACAGCTTCCACAGACCATCCCCAAACTGAAGCATGGCTTGTGATTCGGGCCCTAATTCAAGGATCTTATCTTCCCCGTCAAAGAAAGGATGAATTAATATCGCGCCCTCGATGCACAAGCGCCTCCAGCTTTTGTCAGAGGCCAGAAGGCCCAATCGGTGCACAATATTGGCCCCTGCACTGTCGCCAGCCACGAAGCACCTGCCCAGGTCTGCTTTAGTGCTGATGAAAGGATGAAGGTCGTCCGTATCGAGCCACTCGAGAGCGCTGAAGCAGTCATCGTAGGGTGCAGGGAGACGATGCTCTGGCACCCGCCTGTAGTCCACCGATACACAGATCACTTTCGCCTCTTTCGCCAGCAGATTGAGATAATTGTGGTATGTGGGGGAAGCGGCTGATTCTATGCAGAAGCCCCCGCCGTGGGCGTACACTACCACCGGTAGCTTTTCGCCTTCGCCCGCGCTTGGAACATACACCCGGACGAAAACGCCCCTGTTTGCGTCCAGTGTTATGTCTTGGGAGGCCACGGGCACTCCGCTGTTTTCAGAGGGCACAGTCTCTGTGCCCATGCAGCGTTGGATGGTTCCATCTTTGAGGATTCGGAAGAAAGGAAAGAAATCCGCTCTAGTTTCTGACCCCATTTTCATCAAACCGTCTTCCACAACGCATACCCCCTGAACGCCCGATGTCTTTATTGCTCTTCGTCCCGGCATACCCCCAGCTAACCGTCTGCACATAGTAACTCATAATAAACGTGCCTTTGCTTCACTTCTACCGGTTTGATCACGCTGCATTAGCTATGTAGAACGGGAGGGGCTGTTATCCATACAAGATGCATTTATGTCCATTCATTATGGGAGAAGATCTAGTTGTGAAGTACTTAGGAAAGTTTGATTCATTACATCGAAGGCGTTTTCTTATTTGAAGCTCACGATCTTTTTTTGTCCATCAACAGTGAGGATTTTCGCATAGACTATGCAAGAAGGTTAAACGAATCTCAACCGTTCATCTTTTTTTGTCTTTTTTTTTCACTGTTTTTGGCCGTTCTTTACTATTTTTCTGCCGCTATTAGTTTCTGCTCCTCCAAACTCTTTTTTACTGTTTTTGGCCATTTTTTATTGCTTTTCTGCCACTATTGGTTTCCGCTCCTCCAAACTCTTCCTCGGATGAGGGTTTTAGAGTATGTCTATTAAAATGAAGATTACGACCAAGATTCTAATTATGAGCACATTTAGGTTTTAACATTACAACATCCTTTACCCTACGTAGTTAAATATATATTACTATAATTAATGTATATTTTATATAATAACAAGTGACGCGATGTGTCAAGTTCCTGCCACCTAGCAAAGAGCTTTTAGGTTGGCAAGGGAAGGGTTAATATGGTTCAAAATTTGTAAAAGGAATTGTTAGAGTTTTGTATTGAGTGCAAAAAATGAGAATGAATGGAATTGAAGAGTATATGATGTGAGAAGCAAAATATAGAGAGTAGAGTTTGCTATTGATTACTAGACCTTGTTGGAACAATTGCATATTAAAATTAAGAAAATATGATACTAAACATTTTTAAATAATCCATACTAATACTAATTGCTCGAAAATGAATTTAATTATTTTGTAAGATAAATTCAAATAATTACTTGAAAAAAAAACTAGTTACTTATGTAAGGTAAAATTCAATTGCTTGAAAATGAATCTAATTACTGAACAATATAAATTCAAACAATTGCTAGGATAAAATTTAACTAATTGCTTTAAAATGAATCTAATTACTTTTGTATTAATACTAGATTACTTTGGAGAAAACACTAAAAAAATCACTAAGCTAATACTAATTACTATAATATCTAAATGAACATTGCCTTTAGTAAAATAATTTAGACCGTGGCTAAATATTAGATGCATTTTCAAATTAGAAAATTAATTAACTAGTGGTAGGAAACTAATTACTTATATTAAATAAAATCAACTAATTGTTTGAAAATATACTAACTACTACTAAATAATTTAGAAAATAAGTGCTCATTACTTTGCAAAAATATTTTAATTAATACCAATTTTCTTCTGAATATAAATTAAATCATTACTAATTATTGAGAAAAATAAGTTATAAGTTGAGAATTTTTGAAAATAAGTACAAATTTTACTTTGCATGAGTAAATGATATTAATTAGTTTTTATAATTACACATTAAATTACTTTTGTGAAATAAATTGTTAATGAAATAAATGGTTTAGTAGTAATTACTAACTATTTTGTGATTTGACTAACATTAATAAGTTAAACTATTTTGAAATGCTTAAAACTCCATTTCCTCTCCAAATAGTTCTATTTTTTGTAACTTAAAATTTTATTAATATTAATCAATGGAAAATAGGCCATAAAAAATCAAGTTCATATGAATAACAACTTTATAGTTAAACTCGAGGTTTAAATATTAATTAATTATTTTGCAAATATTAATCCACTTTCATTATTGAGAAGTTGTGCCAAAAAAAATACGCTGAGGCTAGTGGTATGGGGCAATCCTACCTTGTAATGTGTAAATGGTGAACAATTGTAAACGAGAATGCTTCTCTCTATGTTGCTGTGTTGCATAGCTTCAGACGTCGACTTGGTGCATAGATAGTGAGAATGGCAAGGTGTTTATGTATGTAAGAATATAGATTGGAAAAAATTCGTTGTTTGATCAATGCATAAGAATATGGTGCAAATTTTGTGAGGAACGTTGAGGTAGAGAGAAGTGTTTTATTGTTTAGAAGACAAAGGATATTTGCAGAAGAACAACTGAATTTTGGAGAATACCATGGGTGAGTTGTTATTGCACTTTGTAAAGTATTGAGGTTGAATGTAGAAGAACTTTGACTATTTGGTAAAACCTAATTTACAAATCCTACCAAAGTAAATGCAATAACAACTCATATATGCATATGGTAAGTATGTCATAAACATGAAACAATAAAAGCGAAGAAATGGGAAACATATGGAAAAATAAATGGTCTGGGCAAGGTCTCGTTAACTGTGAATGCATCAAATGCATTGACTATGGATTGATTGCAATAGTTTTGCATTTTACTTGTTAATTTTGTCATGTACTTTTGTGTTTTATGTTTATGAATAACATATTAAATGTGTAATCGGCTGTGGTGGTTTTTTAAAATTGTCCTTATAACAGGAACCATTTTTTAGAATTGGAGTGGAGACAAAGACCTGTAGAGATGCAAACACATTTGATTCTTGAAGCAAAGAGTGGAAGGTCAGAGTATCAAATGTTTTTTCTCGTTTGTTTCCAATGAAGTTTGATTCTTCAAATGTCTGGAAAAATTATGCAAATTGTTTGAATTTGTCTAATGTTTTCCCGTAAGCAAGTGACCTTTGCAATCATTTGATTGCAATAATGTTGTAGTCAGAGATGTGCATAATTGTAGCTGGGACAATTTCCACACAGTGATTGAATATTTGGAAAATATATAGTGTCTTTCTAATTTGCTAATTTACTTTAACAAAAATGAATAATAGGCCTACTCCAACGAATAGAGAAAGAGATAAATTGATTGTTATCTCTTATTTACAAATGAAACCATGCAATAGTAACTTGTTCCTTGGCTTCAACTGCTCCATGTCATATGCCATTTATTGTAGTCATTTGTACAATTTGGCTTTATAACAACAAACAATTCATGTAGTCACAACAGGATAGAAGTACTGATACCAGGACAAGGGTTGTTACTCAAGTGACTTTGTAGAATGAATACAGTTGCAACAAGTTACTATTACAATTTTTGAGTTCACTTTTGACACTAAAATTATTTCAAGCAAATCTAGAGAATATAAAGACCATTTCGCTGGGGGATTAGGCATTCTTGCAATCAAGGCAGGTCACTATTGGAATTGTATGATGTGCATTGGATATGGGATGTATGTCGATCAATCTATAGCTATTGCATTAAATGACTTCACAGTCGACAAGACCTTGTTCAAAGTATTCAATTTTTTGTTTTGTAATTCTCATTTGTTTACTGTGTATAAATTCCAAAGGAAACAATTACACATATCCAACAGTGTAACCTTTGTCAAAAAAAGAATTAGTGCACACATGCAATTGGTCAAAATGTTTAATGTTGTAGGAGCACAATAGGATGGGGACATTTATCCTTAGTTTGTAAGAAAGAGCAACAAAACCAATGAAAAAAGGCACAGTAATTAATAAAAACTTTATTGTAAGAGCTAACAACATATTTAATAATAGATAACAAAGTCTTAATAATTTATAAGAATTGGTTTGCAAAATCTTATTTATAGGATTTGCAGATTCAACTGAATATTGTTACACGCTTACATGTAAGAGTCATACTATTCTCAACATTGATGCATCTGGTTCATCTATACGATGTGTGGAGGATGTGAAAGCATAGACAAGCATTCCCATTTAGGAATGGTGCCTTTGATTAACAACAACATGTCTTGTTTGTCAACGAACTTTTGGGTCTTGTTGCCTCACACATATTGCATGCATTGATTAAATATTTGTCACAATATATAATGTCTGCCTATTTTCCTAATTTACTTAAATGAAAATAAATAATAGTCCTACTACAACCAACAAAAAAAGAGATAACTTATAATTTTCAAGCAAAAAAAATATGTTCAAAAGCACATTCAACAAATGCAATAGTAAACATGCCTATTGCATTCACTATGTTTTGTTATAAAGTGGATGCTATTGCTTACTGATTTATCCACATAAACTTAGTATGTAGGAAAGTAGCTCAAAGAGAACTCAATCAAGTATCAACTGAATATTTCATGTCTGAAATCTATCATTCATCTCTTTTTCTATTGCATGGAGTAGGTTTGGTACTCTTCTTTGTGTAAAAAAATAAGAAAAATAGAAACACATTATAAAATTTATCAAATAAATTTGATTTCCCAACGAAGTATGTCAAATTGAAATGCAATAATTGCAGTAGCAACTTTCCCTTTAAAAACATGTATGTTTTATATTGCTAATATATTGCATAGTAAAAACGTGTAACACTGGAGTTTAATCCATTTAAACAACAGCATAAGAAAATAAAGTATTGTCTAGCATATAATGGAAAAAAGATGTCGACTGTAAAATAAAAGTAGCAAGAAGTTTTAAGTCACAGAACATGAGATATAGTGGTATAGGCGAAAGAGTCGGGAACAAAAGCATAACAAAAAAGAGAAATGCAGGTTCATGCAATGGTAGGTAGCCTTTCACTTGCTTATGTTTCTTCGTCACCTGCAATGTCATTATTATGGTTAGTATGAAAGCAAGTTTTTTTATATAATTCTAAACATTTTTTGGAAATTGAAGAGCGAGAAAAGCATTTGTATCAGTATTGTTTTATACCTCGTTGTATGACATACACTGTTTATTCAATTAGGCAAATGGCCTTTGTGATGACATT
>VDFB02001869.1:0-64983 GCA_007258455.2 Sequoia sempervirens
TCTACTTTTAGCACAAAGAGCCCCTGCTAGTGTTAGCCTTGTGCTTTAGCATTTGTTATTTATAGCCTAAACTCATATTTCTTTAATTTTTTTGTAATGCGAGAGACATGAGCATTTAAATCATAGTTTGTAATAAATTCAATCTATGGCTTAATTGGAGGTTGCATGGTTTTAATTTTTGTATTAGAGAATAAAATTTTGTACTAAAAATTGCATTTTATACAATCAATTATTCTTAAGACTAGAAATGGAAATTAGCTTTTTATTTATTTTCATACAATAAGCTTGTAAAGAATATACATGTCTTTTTACACTTAGTTTAACCAATGGTAATTCTCACACTTGCATTTTGTTGAAGTTGTTACTCAACAAGTATTTAGTGTTATTGTTATCCAAAATTTTTTATTGTCTCAATAACATTTATTATGCCTATCTTGCTTATAAATGTCTTATTATCTATGCTAAAGGTTAAATTGTTTAGGTGAATTTGCAAGCTTTGTATTGCAAATGAGTTCAAAGTTGTAGATTGTGGATTTGTACTGAGTTCTACATTTAATTTAATCATAACACTCATGTTTATGTATTAGCATATTCAACTCTGTGTGTTCTTACCATGTTCAATCTCTATTTTTTATTGAAAATAAGCATGTAGTTGTAGGATTTATTTTAAATCAAAAAGCTTAAAATCCTTCGCCCAATGTTGAAAGAGCAACTTAGCCATTTATGCTAGGCAAAACCAAATAAATAAATATTTACATTATATTCAACACGAACATGAACCATCCCAAAAGTGATCGTAAATACTAAAGATTATAAATTGCAAGTACATATTGTCCAATTTTAGGTTAGTTTTTTAATTTACAAGGAACACCCCCTTATAATTTGAAGAGCAGTTTTATCGCACATCTATTCCATTTTGTGTTGCACTAAAAATAGAGAATTGAAATGCTAACAAACCTAAGCCATAATATTTCTCATCACAATACTAAAAATCTGATATTTAGATTTCTTACTTGCAAAAATAAGATTCGAAGCCTGATCACCAACAATTAAAACAATGTCAAGGCCTACTTCAATTCACCTAAGATTTGGATTTCCAATAGTTAACTTGACATTAATCATATAACAATCTTTGGAGATGATTCCTTTCATGGAAAAAAGATTGAAAACCCTTTTTTGGCTGAACACTAGTTAATCTAAAATAATTCATGCAAAGAGACTTTAGAGTAATTGCAAATAATTTGCCACAAAATTTCCAAGACTAAATGGTGAGTTACATATAAAATATGAACTCGTTGTCAAATATGGACTAAAAGCCAAACCCTTATAAATAGAAGATGCAAACCAGCAACATAAGAACCACGTCAAGCTTCCACATAAGATCCAAAAGGATTTAGTCTATATAATTTAATAATTGGAATCTGACAAATCTCTTGCAAAAACAAGACAGAACAATTGCTACAGAAAACTAAAATTTTAACTTTTAAGTACCTGTTCATAAGAACATGCAGACCTGATTTAAATGTGGCACAAGTAATTTTAGCATTAATATAGAAGACATCAATGCATTATTAGTTGATTTCTAAGCATAAAGATTAAGCTTTTGAGGCAGGAATTAAATACCAATAGCATGGGACAAGGATGTGAGAACTGCTGCTGGAGATGCTAATGGACCAAATGTGATAACAGGATAGAATGATGGAGCCGAAAATTTAATGGTCGAGTCCTTTCGCAAATCCACCTAACCAACAAGATAAAGCTGAATAAGAAGAACGGCATTCTATTCTACTTTTTCCCTGAAATATTGGTTCCTCCACCACATAAGTCCTGGAAAGAACATAGGAAAAGACAAAATGCAATCTGCTTTATAGAAGATCCACCTCACACCGCCTTGTAGTGTCAGCAAGGATTCCATAAGATTCCCCACTCGGAAAAACAGCCAAAACCCATGGATGAGACTGATATAGAGATGTCGTACTAACACCATAACCCCAAGCATCAGTGTTCCATGTAAATACCTATAATAAAGAAAAGGGAAGACAATATTAAGTTATGAACCTGCAAGAGAAACACTATATCAAGTATCAACCAAGTATATCAAAAATAATTCTACAAAATTCACAAAGCTAAAATTGAGAGAATAGATAGTAAATGACTGCACATGTTAATTACTTAATAATAGCAGTCTTTCCACAACTATGTATCAGAAGGAATAAATAGCCTCAAAAAGATATTGCAAAAACAAGTGATGTATAAGGCTATAATTTAAATTTTCAGGTTCAACCCTATTAACTGCTATAATATATAAATAAGGCATTGGTCAGCTTGTCTCTAGTTCCTGTTAAAACTCAAATCAATAACAAATGTAATCATATGAAATTGAGTTATAAATACTCATGCCAAATCCAGAAATAATGATTGTGCTCTCATTTAAAAATTCATAGGAATCATAACTACACCTAAATGAGGAAGAGAACCTATGCAGTGCTTTCAAATATAACTACTTACTCGCTTGCCTGCCCGCTCAAGGGAACCACTAACCTCTCCAGTACCATATAAAGAAGAGCCATGTGGAAGCTACATTATTAACACATGAAAAGAAATATATATTAAATTCAATATGAAAGTACAATCACAGTGGGAATACTGAAAAAGATTCAAATAGTATTGTGAAATAGTAATTACAGGATTGTTTTGAATTATCTCATAAGACTGCATGTGAAAATAACATGTTTATCTATCATTGGGAAGAGTCAAAAATTTGGAGATAGTCTCGAACCTCAACAGTGACAACTTGTTGGCCATGCTCACACTTGCAAAATGGAATGTAATCTGGTACCTTGTGCATAGAAACTTCCAAAAGATCATCTCTAGCTCTAGGATTCAAAAATGATATGCTTGGAAATGCTTCGTTCCTTGAATCCCCGTCACAATCAAATCGATAAACACCTTCTTCAAGTATGGGCATGAAAACCATTTTCCTTGAGCACTCCATGTTTTTTGTTCCCTGTAGATCATCCTGGCCAACCATCCTTGATGTATACTGTTGATCCTTCAAGTTGGATGAATTTACATGCAAGACTCTTTCCTTTGTATTACGCTCACCACCTGTTACAGATTAAACTTAGAGGACTTTTGGCTTCAACCATGTTGGTAGTGCTTTTTTCATTCTTGCAATCTATAGCACAACCTGGATTTTTATAGCATTTTTCATTCTATGCTCATCCTTCTTGCTAATGTTCTTAGTTCCTTCTCTCAGTGCAAGGTATAGACAAGATGCTCCATCTATAAGCTTTATAAATCAGTATCAAAGATAAAGAAAATATCCCTAGCCATTAGTGATTGATTTTCAAGATTGAAGAAGCGAATTAGTAATTTTTGGCCATGTAACTGAGTTGTAATCAATCTCATACGCCATGTGACTATTATAGTCTATAGAAAATGTAATATTGTCAGGAACATTATTACAATAATTATAATTATATTAATTTTAAAAAGAAATAGAAAAGCCAGAAGAAAATAAACAAATTATACTAGAAACATCTTAGACAGTTAAAAATCAAAACTTGTACCGATTGAACAGTGGATCTTGCAGGACCTTCATAAACAATCTCTTTATACTTTGAATGTATTTAATACTCTCAACCAGTTCACAGACATGAATAGAAAAATAATGGAAAATGGGTTGACTTAGAATACAGAGCATGAAGATGAAATGAATCTCTATTTGTAAATGGTGTTTCTTCTTATAATAATAGATCAAAAATCATATCATTTCAGCATTTTATCTTAGAATAACGCTTGGAAAACTGAAAACTGGATCTTGTAGCCACAGAATGGAAACACAGGTTGAAATCTGGAAAGAAACAAAGTAAGATTAAATAAGTAGAATACAGCTATTATGTAGCCTCACAATAAAAGTGTGTCTCTAAATGTCTGATATGACAAAAGAGCATATCCATAAAACTCATACTTTTCTTCACCTAGAGTCTTGGTAAAAATACAGGCAATTTGTTCTTCTTACAGTGAATCAGTTCCCCTTTGGATTCTGCAATAACTGTATGATGCAGTGAAAACACGTTCCAATACATTTTGTCCTTGCATGAATCACTGTATTCATGTCCAAACAAATTGTACCTTGATTGTTGCAATACAATAGTGTTGTTGAACTTCAGTTACAAATATTTGAGCATTCCTCTCAACCACATCTCCTCACACATCATTCTAGAAAATACCATGTATTCTGCTTCTGTTGATGGCAATGAAATAGCTGATTGTTTCATACACAATCTCATACATTGTTGCTGATCTTGAGACAAAGATAATACTAGAACTGTGATCCATCTTGAGACAGGGAAGAGACCAGGTTGGGCCCCATCTTCTGACAAGGATATTAAGGACAATACATCAGTAAATCCATCATTAGGAATGCCACAATAGAACCTACCCTGACAGCAACTTAGGTCTCCCTAACCAAAGACGGGCATTTTCTTTTCTTGTGAGGTCGTGTAGGCAGTAAGAGGGTCCATTCCTTCCCAATTTATTTTAACTTACAAATATTTGAATAGAAGAATGGTCATAAGTAATTATGAGGCAAAGTTAATATTAATTATTAAGAGATAAGACACTAAAGGTTATGTTCAGTTTGAAATAGTTCGATGTCAGTATAATGGCATTTTGAAGATATAAATAATCAGTTCAACTGGAATTGCTTTCTTTGCTTATTGTTGCTGGACTGTTCATATTGTCACATTTCAGCTGTTATATTCTGTATATTCTCATTGCTGTTAAAAAACACATTGGACTCGATGTATGCTACCAATATGCTTAAAGTTCACGGTGCTGACAAAACTAACAAGGCTTCCCTGCCCACAGAATTAATCATTTGCAAAGCATAGAAATCAGCTTAGGGCTGCTATGCATTTTACAGTCTTTCCCAGGGACGTTTCTGTCATATCCCTGCACTCATGGAACGATTCTTGCAAATCGTTATTATTATTATTATTATATATATGTTTCCTTGTAAAAGAAAGTAACTCAGAAATGTTTAATTTTGCAATGATTTTTATTCTTTAAAAAAAGAAGAAATAAAGCATCGGATCTGTGTTAGCTGCAATCAGGCTATGTTGATAGACGCATGAAAGACGTTAAAAGGAAAAGCGATGCCTGATCGGTAATCATCAGACAGAAAACGGGAAAGAGCAAGGAGGAAATCAGGAAGCGAAGATACGCCAGGAAGAGGTAAGTAACTCGGCTATAATTTCTGAAGCTTTGATTAGAAATTAGGCAAATAAATAAGTCATTCTGCTAGACAATCTGCCTGATATCATGGGATTCAATTGCACACAAATAAATGAGCCTCCTACAGGAGGTCGTGGCTAAGTCTAGGAACAATGTTTCTATTTCATTTTTAAAAAAATAATAATAATAAATATAGATATGGATTCATCATGAAGCACCGATCTGGGCATAGCAAATCAAAACAAATACTAGTTGTAGGGACAAAGGGAAAGTAATCATTGTTAAACAATCTAGCATATCAGTTACTCTCAAAAAACACAAATTCTGGATTATACTGTTGATGAATTGAATAACACAGCGTACTCTCTAAATGCAAAATGAATAAGCACACCTCCATCCTTTTAGTGACTTGACAGACCTGAAATATGTAGATTTGGAATGAATTAAATGATAGTTCACGACAGTGAACGAGATAGACCTCGACTGAAATCACTTCATAACGCTTGATGAGGATAGGGAGTGTGTGGAAGGGAAAGGCGGGTAAATCCACCCAATGTTGGACAGAGCCCAAGACAGGTAACCAATCCTTGAGGGTGTCCCACTCGAGATGGTGCACGCGCCCTTGGCACAGTAAATCTACCATCCCACAAGGTTAGGGAGAGAAATAAGGCGAAGGTCTATCCCATTTGGGAGTGAGAAATCTATCATAATAGTAATATCCTAGTTGATAACATAGTCAATTGACTCATTCTTAAATAATGGAAATTGAAAGAACTAAACATTGAATTATGTGTTTAACTGTTATCACATTATATATATGCATATAGGATTTTTAAGCAATTTTCTTGTGTAAAATTATGTTCGTGTAAAATTCATTATATGTCTTATATGGTTCTTATGCTATTTTAGGGTTATTAAAATAAAGGACATTACAAGTGGTATCAGAGCATAATCCTGCCATCCTGTACTTGGGTGAATGCAAACTTATCGAAAGAAGGGTTCCATGGCTGAACAATTATCCAACAAACTAAGGGCTTTTATGGAACAAACTAATCAAACTCTTATGAACCAAAATAGAGGATTAGAAAAAAAAACCAAACTCTCATTCAAACTTTGAAAAGTATGGAGAACTCAATCAGCAACTTGAAAAATAATCCATCAAATGGAAGAGATGTAAGTTCAAACCATTCAGAAGCAAATCATGGGCTATTTACTCTTAGAGTTCCCAAACCCCCTTTCTTAACCAAAAGGAACGATCTTGGAAGAGAGGAAGAGATGGATCCAACTCCTAGCAGCACCAAAGAAATTATTAGAGCTTATAGGGATCTTGAACCCGAGCATAGAGAACTTGTGTCATTTAGGGAGTTCTGTGAGGCCAAAAGACATGAAACACCTAGGCAAGGGAAGAAGTCACAAAATAAAGACTTGAAACATAAGGTGAATAAAGTGACCCTACCTAACTTTGATGGCATAAACAAAATTACCGCCCATGCTTGGCTGCAAAAACTAAACACCTATTTTACCCTCAACCCAATGACAGAAGAAGATGCACTTCAGTTTGCAATATTACATTTGGAAGGTTCAGCCCATGAATGGTGGCACCATGGAATCCACACTCTAGGCCACCAAAACATAACTTCCTATGAGGAATTCTCACAAAAACTCATAAAGAGATTTGATAGGAAACATCCCCAAGAATATTTTAAAAGGCTCACTCAACTTAAACAGCAAGGGACAGTAGAAAGTTATATAAACGAATTTCAGAAAACCTCAATCCGAGTTTCTGACATAAGGGAAGATAGACTCACATACCTTTTTGTGGAAGGACTCTCAGAATCACTTAGGGGATTAGTAAGTGCTCTTAACCCCTTAAGTTTGGAAGATGCCATAGAGAAAGCCTTAAGGCTAGAATCTACAACAGCAAGAAATAAAACTCCAAACAACCATACCAAACACTCTCACAAGAAAAATAAACATCTCCCCAATTTCCCCTCCAAAAAGGAAAGAGATGAACTAAGAGAGAAGGGTCTATGTTTCACATGTAAAGGCCCATGGGGACAGGCACACCTGTGAAAAGAAAAAGGGCAACAATAAAAGGAAGAACCTTTGTCGCTATTGCAAAGAAGAATGGTCTCCTGAGCATAGATGTGGAAGGAAGGAACAAGTTCACCAATTAGAGGAAATCCCTAAGGAAGAAAATGAATGTAAGAAAGCAAGGTACGAGGGGGATGAACATGTAACCCTCGCCACAATCACACAAACTTCCAAACACCATCCTTTCCGCATTAAGAGTACCCTTAAGGGTCAAAGGGTCATCACTTTGGTAGATAGTGGGGCATCCCACAATTTATAGATGAAAGATTAGTAGAAAAAAGGAAGTTAAAAACTCAAGAATTCAAAGGTTTTGCAGCAGCCACAGCTACAGGAGCTACGGTCCGATGCACAAAAGTATTTCCCCAACTAGAAATGATCTTGGGAGGGCACCCCATCAAAGAATATTTTTATGTAGCTCCTCTTGATGCAGATGTAATATTGGGTACTCCATGGATCTATTCCTTGGGATGTTTTATGTTTGACCTTCCCAACCTAACACTACGTTTCCAACACCAAGGGCAAGAAGTTACTTTAAAGGGACTACCCAATGAATCACCTCAAGTGGTCTCTTGCAAAAGAATAGAAAGAATTTTGAATCGGGGTCAAGGTGAGTGGGCAGCACAATGCATGATTTTAGATAAGTCAACCCCTCAAGGAAAAGCCATTCACATTGACATCCAACCCATTATGGAAAAACATAGGAAAGTTTTTGGTGATATTCCACCTGGGTTGCCACCCAAGAGGGGCTTTGAACATATCATTGAATTGGAAGGAGGAGCAAAGCCAGTAACCACCACCCCTTACCGACATCCACAAAAGTACAAGGAAGAAATAGAAAAGACAATTAAAGAACTCCTAGAAATGGGGCACATCCGACCTAGCTCAAGCCCCTTTGCTTCATCAATTGTACTTGTTAAGAAAAAAGATGGAACCATGAGAATGTGTATTGATTATAGGGCTTTAAACAAAAAAACCATTAAAAATCAATACCCTATTCCTAGAGTGGATGAACTTATAGATGAACTTCATGGTGCAAAATATTTCTCCAAAATTGACTTGAGATTGAGTTACCATCAAATAAGAATGAGAGAAGAAGATATTCCAAAACAGCGTTCAGATGCCACTACGGACATTTCGAGTTCTTGGTTCTTCCCTTCGGACTGACAAATGCCCCTGCTACCTTTCAATCATGTATGAACCACACCTTCAAGAAACAGTTAAGGAAATTCCTATTAATATTTTTTGATGATATATTAATCTATAGTAAAACTTGGGAGGAACATCTTAAGCATATTGATGAATTCTTAGAAATTTTAGAGCAAGAATCATTATATGTCAAAGCATCAAAATGCGAATTTGGCCTAGATGAGATCCTCTACCTAGGACGTAAGATCAGTGCCCAGGGAGTCAGTGTTGATGAAGAGAAGATTAGAGCCATCAAGGAATGGCCAAAACCAAAGTCCCTTACCCAACTCAGGGGTTTCGTGGGGCTCTATAGTTATTACCAGCGTTTCGTGAAAAACTTCTCAAAGACAACTGCCCCACTCACAGACTTAACCAAGAAAGGGGCTTTTGTGTGGAATGAGAAATCGCAAGAAGCTTTCGAAAAACTCAAAGAGGCAATGTGTTCATGTCCTGTCTTAGCCATACCAGATTTCACTCAACCATTTAACTTCAATGTGACGCCTCTGGGGAAGGAATTGGGGCAGTATTGATGCAAAATAGACACCCTATAGCTTTTGAAAGTTGTAAGCTTACAGAAATTGAAAGGCCCTATTCCATTTATGGTAAAGAGATGTTGGCCATCATGCATGCTTTGGCCAAATTTCGGCAATATTTGGTTTGTGGAAAATTTAATATCAAGACAGATCATAACTTAAGATTCTTCATGAATCAGAGGGACTTGAATGACCGCCAACAAAAGTGGGTGAGTAATATACAAGCTTACAATTTCGATATTGAATATGTCAAAGGAACTAACAATGTGGTAGCCGATGCCTTGTCGAGACACCCAGAAGTGAATGCAATCACTAGCCTCACTGGAAGTTGGAGGAATGACATTATTGCAGAATATGCCAAGGATCCACAAGCTCAAGAAATACTTGAAGGAAATTCACTCAATAGTGAGTTCCGAGTGGTAGAAGATATCATTTTGTATAAAGACAGAATATTCTTGGTGCCACACTCTAAGATTAAGGAAAAAGTTCTGAAGGAATACCATGATTCCCCTTTGACAGGACATCTGGGATATTATAAGACTTACAAACAGATAAGGGAACGTTATTCATGGAAAGGCCTCAAAAAGGATGTGGGAAAATATGTTCAAGAATGTATGACTTGCCAGAAAAATAAAGCAGAACTAAGCCACCCAGCGAGGTTACTTCAGCCACTGCCTATTCCAGATCAAAAGTGGGAAAGTATTTCAATGGATTTTATCACTGGACTGCCTAAGGTTCAAGGGAAGGATTGCATCTTTGTGATAGTAGATCGGCTAACTAAATATGCTCATTTCCTTCCAATATCCACTGAGTTCAAAGCACCCCAAATAGCTGAAGTGTTCTTCAAAGAGATCTTCAAGTTACATGGATTGCCCCAGAATATAGTCAACAATCGCGACAGCCATTTCCTTAGCCAATTCTGGCAAGAACTCTTCCGGCTCGCAAGTACACATCTTACTCCAAGTACTAGCTACCACCCCCAAATAGATGGGCAAACAGAGATTGTGAATAAGTGGTTGGAGGGATACTTGAGGAATTATGTTACAGGTCAACAAAACTCTTGGGTCAAATGGTTGCACTTGGGAGAATACTGCTACAACACAACATTCCATATGTCCATTAGAATGAGCCCTTTCAAGGCTCTCTACAGGTATGAAGCAACTACTTTTGGAAGCTTGGCCATTCAGGACAGCAGAGTACCAGGTGCCAGGGACTTTGTACAGCAAAGCATGGATATAATGAAAGCCCGCAAAGATAATCCTCATCATGCTCAAAATCAAGAAAAAATTTATGCAGATCGAAATCGGGTCGAAAGAACATTTGAAGTCAGAGCTTTGGTTTTTCTGAGACTCCAACCTTACAAGCAATCTTCAATGAAATTGAGTGGTGCAGAGAAGCTAAAGCCCCAATTTTATGGCCCATACAAGGCCCTGAGGAAAATAGGCGAATTAGCCTATGAGTTGGAATTTCCTAGCAATAGCAAGATTCATAATATCTTTCATGTGTCCAAACTTTAAAAAGTTCTTGGGCAGCAAGTTACTCCATGTACAAAGTTACCACCTCTTGATGACGAGGGAAGACTGATCTTGGAGCCTGAAATGGTCTTAAACATGTAGGAGAAAAAGTTGAGGAACAAAATTATCCCCGAATATCTGATTAAGTGGAAGGGGTTACTTGAGGAAGATTCTACATGGGAAAGTGAAGAAATTCTAAAGCATCCAAGATTGAATTTTGCTTGAGGACAAGCAATTTTTAGAGGAGGAGACTGTCATATCCCCGCACTCATGGAACAATTCTTGCAAATCGTTATTATTATTATTATTATTATTATTATTATTATTATATATTTCCTTGTAAAAGAAAGTAACTCAAAAACGTTTAATTTTGCAATGATTTTTATTCTTTTAAAAAAGGAGAAATAAAGCATCGGATCTATGTTAGCCGCGATGTGGCTATGTTGATAGACGCAACCCTAGGCGTAAGAGGTGTCTTTTCCCAAACGGTGATCTCCAGCAAAGGTCGTGTCTTTTGAAAGACGTTAAAAGGAAAAGCGATGCCTGATAGAGAATCATCAGACAGAAAACGGGAAAGAGCAAGGAGGAAATCAAGAAACGAAGATACGCCAGGAAGAGGTAAGTAACTCGGCTATAATTTTTGAAGCTTTGATTAGAAATTAAGCAAATAAATAAGTCATTCTGCTAGATGATCTGCCTGATATCATGGGATTCAATTGCACACAAATAAACAAGCCTCCTAGAGGAGGTCGTGGCTAAGTCTAGGAACAATGTTTCTATTTCATTTTTTTTTTTAAAATAATAATAAATATAGATATAGATTCATCATGAAGCACCGATCTGGGCATAGCTAATCAAAACAAATACTAGTTGTAGGGACAAAGGGAAAATAATCATTGTTAAACAATCTAGCATATCAATTACTCTCAGAAAACACAAATTCTGGATTATACTATTGATGAATTGAATAACACAGCATACTCTCTAAATGCAAAATGAATAAGCACGCCTCCATCCTTTTAGTGACTTGACAGACTTGAAATATGTAGATTTGGAATGAATTAAATGATATAGTTCACAACAGTGAACGAGATAGACCTCAACTAAAATCACTTCGTAACGCTTGATGAGGATAGGGAGTGTGGAAGGGAAAGGCGAGTAAATCCACCCAATGTTGGACAGAGCCCAAGACAGGTAACCAATCCTTGAGGGTGTCCCACTTGAGATGGTGCACGCGCCCTTGGCACAGTAAATCTACCATCCCACAAGGTTAGGGAGAGAAATAAGGCGGAGGTCTATCCCGTTCGGGAGTGAGAAATCTATCATAATAGCAATATCCTAGTTGATAACATAGTCAATTGACTCATTCTTAAATTATGGAAATTGAAAGAACTAAACATTGAATTTTGTGTTTAATTGTTATCACATTATATATATGCATATAGGATTTTTAAGCAATTTTCTTGTGTAAAATTATGTTCATGTAAAATTCATTATATGTCTTATATGGTTCTTATGCTATTTTAGGGTTATTAAACTAAGGGACATTACAGTTTCCTTGGAAAAAAAAGTTGTTATAGGGGATGGGGTTGTCACAGGCTCTCAAGGATGGCATAACAGGGATGAAAAGCCCCCATTGTCCCTCAGGCACCACCCCCAAAGGGAGCAGTCCCTGGAATGACCCTGCAGTACAGAGGATGTCCTTGGCGACATTCCCCTCTTGGGAAGCATTCCAAGCTGCCCAACCAACCACGAGATGGCCACAAGACATGCAAACATCCCTCAACTGCCTTGTGGACAGCAGATCATCCCAATGCACCAAACCAAAAATAATGCATGTTTAAAAAGAAATAAAAAATTTAAAAATAAAATATAAGAAAATTTAAAAACAAAGACTCTAAAGGGGCCCATGCTCTATTGCAAATTTGCAATTACAAAAACGAAGAGAGGAAGATGAAGAGGAAGTCCCTTGCAAAATAATAAAAAAAAATCATTTAACATTATAAATAAATAAAAGGTGAATGTGCCATGAAGGTCTGCATGGCTTTGAAGGCTTTGATGTGGACTTGGAGGTGTGGGGATGGGAATCCAATAGGGGTGTTGCCTCTCAACCCCACTCAAGGCTGCCACCTCCAAACCCCCACTCTGGTTTTAAAAAGTAAAAAATTAAAATTATTTTAGGCTAACCAGATTGAATCTCAAGTAATTGAATTTCTTGTATACTTATGGTTTGCCAAGTCAATCTCAATTCCAAGTAATGCTAATATGGTCATAGTTAAATGATTTAAAAAGTATATATAATGATTAGTGAGGATGATTGGGTTTCATACATGTAAATTGACACTGCAACTTGTTGTAGACATCTTTGACAAGTTTTACTCTCTAATGAATCCCTTACTTGGGAACATGCTTAAGCTCCTGACTAATATAATAAAAGGAACCACTCAATGTGGCAGGTATTGGTGTCTCAACTTTCATTCATTTGATGAATAATTATAGATCCTTGTACTCATTTTTTCAGATGATAACTGGCAACAGCTTTTATCATCTTTGAAAACAGCAACTGCAGAAACAGTGCCATAATTTGCTCAAATTGGTTACAACATAGCTGAATTGAGACATCAGATGATGCAAAAGATGATCCTACAATGTCTACCAATGGAGCCTCGGCCAATGGTACAATTTCCACTCAAGATATAGGGTTGAAGACATTTCAAGATTCGTTGTCTCTGATGTAAAATGTCATACATCAGTATAACTTTGTACAAATTTCAGCTCCTTTTTACTTGTGTTGTTTACATAAATGAAAAATTACAACTTTACTACTTTTTTGAAATTAATTTTTCAAAATTAATTTTTATATATTATTTTTACTAGTTGTACCCCCATTATCACCAAATTTTGGGAAGAAATTTGCCATCCCCAAAAATTCATCCACCCATCTGTGTTGCAAATGTTGTCATTGTCCGCTTTTGGACAAGGTCGTCATTGATGCCAAAGAGTTTAATGAGGAATGATTGTCATTGAAGTCAAAGACGAATGAAGAGATTGTTGTCTTTGATGTCAAAAGGCATATGAAGGATTAGCTGTCTAAGTTTCTTATCATTAATGTCAAGAAGGAATTTACTATCCAAGTGGTCATGAGTTTGTTACTGGATCTTATAAAACAGATTGGACAAGTAATGAGAAAAGCCACAAAAGAGAGATTAATATTTGTAGTAAAGTATCTCATTAAGGCAGCAAGAAATGAAGTTTAAATTGAAGATTTAAATGTATTTATATTGGCCAACACATGCTGGTCGATTTTTCTTTGGCACCCATCTTGTGAAGACAAAAATTAAAATTACAATTAATTTTATTTTGGGCCAACATCTCCTATTATGGCACCCACTTTTGAGGAAGTTCAAATTATAAAATAAATTATTTTTCAAAGGGGCTGACCCCTCTTGATATTGGCGCCCACATGTGGAAGGATTTTTTAATTGAAATAAAATTTATTTTATGCATGTGTGGCCGACCTCCTTGAAGAGTTGCCCCTCTTGGATGAAAAGACACTTTGGCAAGGTATAAATACAGGTTTGCTTGAGAGTTAGAAAGCATGCAATTTTTTAATATCATTCATATGAAGAGCAGAAATAAAAAGATATTTGAGCAGATTTACTAAAGACATGTGAGCAGATTTATAAGAGATTTTTAGTATCAATTTTGTGAAAAGAGAAGAGAAATAAAAGGAAGACATTTGGCAGATTTACAAGAAAATTATTGAAGATACATTGCAGATTTATGAGAAGACACATGGCAGACTTATGAGTAAATTGTTGAAGATTTTATGACAGGTTCATGAGCAGATATATTGTAGATTTATGAGGAGACATTAAGGCAGAAATATTTGTGGAAGCGGTGCTTTTTTGTAATCAGATTTTTGAGTGAATTCATTGCAATATTTAAATCAGATTTTGAGGAAAGATAGTGCCATATTTATGATCAGTTTTGTGAAAAGATGAAGTGCATGATAGTGATCAAATTTGTGAAAAGAAAGAATGCATGATGTGGATCAGACTTGAAGGGAAGCATATGATTAGATTTGAAAGGAAGATTGTTATGTGATTGTGGATCAGATTTGAGTGTGAAGCAGATTTATTGTTGGATCAGATTTGTGTTTTGGTTAAAAAGTTTATTATATCAGCATTGAAGAATTGAAAGTGTTGAAGCCTATCAAATAGAGGTTAGAGCCTCTTGCTGGGTTCGAGCTCAGTTTGTGTGGGGGGGTTGGAGCCTGTCAAGTAGAGGTTGGAGCCTCTTGCTGAGTTGGAGCTCAATTTTGATTAGAGATTGGAGACTTTGATAGTAGGTTGGAGCCTACAAGAAGAAGAAGATTAATTTATAATATATAAGCAAGATCATACCATGGTTTTCTCCCGAAAGGGTTTCCACGTAAATCGTGTGTTCTCATTGTGTTCCTAATTGCTAGATCTTACTTGAATGTTCTAATTGTGATTGGCTATGTTTTGAAAAGTAAAAATTGTTAGATATTGATTCACCCCCCTTCTTAGAATCACCATGTGCTCATCAATCTGTGCATCCCAAAAGCTCTAGAACATTAGTATTTTATAAGACATTAATGGAGCAACGAACTTATAGACTTAGGCGTCAGAAAATTTCCAACCTATGCACCCTAAAATTATGAATTATGGTGCTACAATCATGCTGGATGATGATCTTAGACCTCTTGTAGAGTCACATTTCAATTGCTTTCAGTCCTAGGTTGTGGCCTTTCTGTGGCTTGTTGGCCCTTGCACAAAAACATTTCCACCTTATCCATATGTTGGCTAGCACCCTTTTTTTAACCCTTTTTCGTTTCCCCTCATTCCCCACAGCCAATTTTATGCTTTCAATCCTCTTTTCATTTCTAGCTAAGGTGGCAAAACTGACCCCAATATGTCTAATTAAATATTGAGTTCATTTCACCCCCATTGGTCAAATACCTAAAAGTCCTAGACCGTTTTTTCTTTTGGAGATCATAGCTTTGTTGTGTGAACTCCAATTGATTCCATTTTCAAGGCATTGGAAAGGTATTTCAAAGATCCACACATTTGGTGAAATTACAAAAAACGCCCCTGGTGGTTCAGAAACCACCACTGACAACTAAAAAACAGCTCTCAGCAATTCTGTCTACAAATGGGTGGTTCCATCATTAATTCTGGGACAGGGCAAAAGAAATGAGGAGTCACTCAAGTCTGTTAAGCTTCATTCACATTTCAATCCCTTTGAGAGATTTTCAGCTAGTCTTTTTACATTCCAAGATAATAAATATGCTTGTGCTAGAGGTTATTAAGCTATGTAGCCGGTTCGCAGGGTTTTGGCCCAGGTCCTGGTCCGGGTTCGCACTGGGTCCGGGTCCTGGTCCGGTCCTTCTATGGGTTCGGATCTGGTTCCTCTGTGCGAAAAAGAACAATTTCAGACTTCGATTTAATTTGTTTTCTGCCCATTACTGTTGGATGTCGAGGGTTCCGAGTTGCAGGCTACACCCGTGGGCCGTTACAGTAGTCGCGAAAATAAAACCGAGGGTTCCTGGATGGTGCAGAGCCTTTCTGTAAAATTGTCACATGGTCTTATCCATATTTCCATGCAAAGCGAAACAGATGAACGAAGATACGTATATGCAGAAAGCTGTAAATATGATAAATACAAATATTAGCAATAAATAATAATTGTTTTATAAATTTATAATATATATAGTATAATAATTTAATTTGTATTTATTATTTGTTATTATAATTGTTAAAAATAAATTATTAATATAAATATAATAATATAATAATAAATTATTTATAATATAAATATGATAAATATAAATATTAGCAATAATTGTTTTATAAATTTATAATATATATAGTATAATAATTTAATTTGTATTTATTAATTGTTATTATAATTATATAATTATAAATATAGCTTATAAATTTATAGACTTATAAAGTTATAATTAATTGTTAACTGATTAATTAAAATTTTATATTAATAATTTATTTTTAACAATAAATTTATATATTTTTTACATGTTTTTGTAATTTGTACTAACGAACCCAAGACGAACCGAACCCACCCCCAAAAAATTTTGCCGAACCGACGAACCGAACCCGCGAACCCGAACCCGAACCCGAACCCGAACCGGCTACTTAGTTATTAAGGATTGAAAAAGATCACTTGCAGCTTGTTCCTTGCCAGTAGTGCCATGGTGAGTCCCCTTGATGAAAAACTCATGAGCACTTGCAAGTCTAAACAGTGCACTAGTTACCTGCAATATAACTCGGCTACAAGTTACTCCTGAGTTTTTGGTGAAAACTCACCAACAGCCCACAAAATTCAACAGGGAAACTCAACCGTGCATGCATAAGGCTATTCCACCTAAAAAGAATCCTCATTTTTCATTGTTTTTGCATTGGTTTCTTTGAGAATTCAACCTGCGTCTTTTTCAAGCATGCACCATGAAGATTCATGTGGTCTTGAAGGCCTTAATTTGGGCTTGGTAGAAGGGGCTCCACCCCTTGAGCCAGCCCCACCAGCCCCATATCATGACAAGGTTCGTACCTGGGGCACTGCCCCTCAACCCCATAGGGGGCTCTACCTCCAGAACCCAACTCTGGTTTTAAACTGCAAAAAGTAAAAGTTGTTTTAGGCCCATATTTCCATAGAATGTAATTTGTAAAATACTATTATGAATATGTAATTTATAATCATATTGATATGACTCTGATGTGAATTGAACCCATTTTTTATTTACAAATGAAGGAAAAAATCCATAAAACCTTTTAAATTTGATTTTATGCATGGTTTTAAGGATTATTTTGCATTCTTATGTAATTTTTTATGTTCAGAAAATTTGCCAAGTTATTCCCGAGTCTGAGTTTTGAAAAGAAAAGGGTTTGCTGAGTTATTCCTGGTTCCAAGCTTTTGAACTGCTACCATACAACCCCATTCTGCTGTTATAAAGCTCATATCAGGTATTGCTAGCACATTATTGAGATCTTATTATCTTGCTAGTGGTCTGAGAACAGTATTCCTCTTCTGGATTGTATCCTTGCAATCATCTATGCAAATCTCACTATCCCAGAGATCACTTTTTGAGGACATCAAGCTCTGTAACCTTTATCACACCATTTTTTATCCGTTAATCTTCTAGGTGGTATTGGTTTGGCAAGTCAATCTTATAGCTTATAGTGTCATTTAATTTCTAGCATTACACTGGGATTCTCTAAATAAGTTTGCATAATTATGCTTACATTTCTTTAATTCCAAATGAAAGCTTGAGAGATTCAGAAATTATCCATCCTTGATAACTGTGAAACTCTTTCCCACCGTCAAATTTTAGTCAGTTTCCATCAGCACTTTAGGATTGGTAGATTTCACATCTTTCACACATTACTTGCTACATGTTTAACAAAAATACATGGTTTGTGGGTTCATCGTTTTACGTACATTTCAGTTTTGCCCATGCACCATAGTGACATTCAGCCTTGCATATTAATTCTTACATGTTATTGTAGGCTACCGTCACATCATAGCATACCATATTCTGATTCTTCTTGCCAAATCATTGCCTAACATCATCTAAAAACTCCATTTTCAACCAGGTCTACATTCTTAAGCATTGAAAGGACTTTTCTAGCTGCCAACATCGCATGCATTAATTCTTCTGTTTGGTTGCATTCCAGTTTGCTGTTCTTAACTATTTGCAGATCTGATATTATGTTTCATACATTGTTTTGCACATCATGAGCCTCATTCTGGCATTCTATTGTCATCATATATCATAAGTTTGCTTGTTGGAAAGGTTACTCTGATCAAAAACATATCATTTAGCATCACACAAGCCTCTCACCATACTTCCTTTCAGTCATATAAGTTCTTGGAAACATTATTTATGATTTAACATCACCTAGTACTGAAGTTACATTGTTTGAACTTTGGTTATCATACCATCCTTGGTTGGAGATATTTCATTGTCCACACCATTTCTATGTTGACTTTCAGACTGCAAAAATTCTTTGTGCATCTTAGAATCACATCCCACTGCATCTTCTTGTTTGCTTTACAAACATTTTTATCAGTTGTTCTTGCACTTGAAAGACTGCTCTTGATCTCTGACATAAAATATTTTAACTTTTACCATCCTAGTTGAGTGTCATTGAGATTTTCTTGTTCATTTCAATTTGCATTCAAAAGAACAACTGCAACATTTATTTTGCTAGTATTTGCGTACGTCAAAGTTGATTTCAGCTCTAAGGCATAGAAATCTGATTTTTTCATTAGAATTCTTTGGCCTTGTGAATGTAATCATTCATTTATTCTATTATATTATTCTTGAGTGTTAGATATATGTTTTGTACTTTTATAGATGGTTTTTCGGCCCATGGTTCTATACATATTGTATTGTTATACCACCTAATGGTTTTCTAAACTAATGTGCCTTTAAATACTCACATATGGTCTAGGGTTACAAGTGTGAAATATTTTATTGTATTATGAATGGTTGAGTTTATACAATGAGTGTTATTTTGTTCGATTTTTTCCCAAAAGGGTTTCCCAAGGTGATTTCTCTGTTATGTTGTGATGTGTCATTGTTTCTTTCTACTATCTTGAAGAATCTATTAGTATTGCTTCTATTGCATAAGTTTATCAATATAAATTATTTACATTGAGCAGCATTCTTTCCAAATTTCATTGAAAACTTGAGAACTAGGATAATATTTGTTGTTTTTAGTCATAATAGATCAGATTTTGAGCATAAAAAGAGTTTTGATATCATGTTTAACTGATCTGTGAACACTCATGAGATACTCTCTTGGAGCTCACCACCAACAAATATCACTGTGGATGTCAAATTTGAGCTAAAATGGAAGAGTTAGATGCACAATCAAAAACTCAAACTCAAACTCAAATAGGACACACACACTCAAGTTAGAGCAAAATGGAAGTGAAATAACAATGCAAATATAACAAAACAAGAACATCAAACCTCTATTGGATCTTTGTCATGTTCTCCAAATGTTGAATGATTGAGATGTGGATACTATGATGTTAAAGAATTGGACAGCATGTAAGTACTATGAGTGATGGATCCCTATGTCCTTTTGGTAAGCCTTCTTAAATAGGCTTTCGAAGTTGGACATGGAGGACTCAGATTGAAGGATGACATCAAAAGCTAGGATTGGTTTTCCTAGATGTGCATCCAAGCCTTTTGACAAGTGGCATGAGGAGGTGGGAGATGCTTAATCAATACATGAGATTTCCTTAAAATGCAAGATGGAAGGAGATATGGACAAGTGGAAATGGGTGGAGGAGATAAGAGGAGGGTGGAGATTTAGAGATGAGATGTAGGGTCAAGATTCCTCCATGTTGCATGCCCATTCATGTGAGCAAGGAGTGGAGACTAGTGGTTTGAGGAGACGTGTGAAGATAAAGGGTCCAAATTTTCTCATTGATTTTGAAGTGGATGGGGGAGATTAAAGGACAAAGTCTTTTGGCCTTTAGTGGTATGAGGTAGAAATTTAAATTAGAAGAAAATGTCAAAAGCTGATTAATTAGCCTAATCAGTTAAATAATCATGTATTATTTCATTGACTAGTTGGAAAAAATTTGGACTAAGTTTTAATTAAAATTAATTAAGTGGTTTTAATTAATTAACATTGGGGGTGTGATGGGGGATTAATTATGATTGATTGGTAAGGTTAGTTGAATTAATTAATACATGGGGAAGAATAGTTAGGGGGTAATTAGCCTAATTAATAAAATAATGATTTATTTAATTTATTTGTCGGAAATCAATACAAAGAAGTGGAAGCAGATGTGGAATGTTTACAATCACCGTGCCAACCTAACAAACATCCTTCAAAATGATGTTTTGATATCTCCCTAAGATGTAAACAAAATAATTGATGTTCTCCATGATAAAAACATACCAAAAACATGTAAAACAAAGCATCAACTAGCAAGAAAACACACACACATAAGACTAAACAGCAGAAGTGCCCTAAGAAATCCTAAAAGGGTAAAAACTCCAGCAAGAGTGACCTTTGAATTCCTCATATAACTATCTCAGTCAAATGCAATTTTTACATCAACAGATAGGTTAATTGGAGCCATACAACACATACAAATCTCTATAACTCCTACGCAAGCCTTGCAACTCTGAAACCCTATCTCCTAAGCTTGCAATCTCACAAGGAATGAGAAAAATAAAGTTTTAAAATGATTCAACCTTTCCAACTTCATATTTCACAAGATATACCATCCCTCTATCCTTCATGGCTCTAAAATGGAAGAACAAGTGTGAAATGAATCAATTCAACTACCAAAACTCTTGAAATTTTGCTCTTTGTCTTGACAAATACACTTTTACTACTTCTGTTAGATAGGCAATTGCACTTTTGCTGTGGAATTCATGCATTTGCTGCAACATTTGTGTTTCCACCAAAGCATTTGCATGTTCAACATCTATACAAAGTGAAAATTTTGCTGTTTTTTATTTTCTACTTCGTTTCACAATCTAAAACTTTGTTGAAAGTTCTCTTAAATGCTTTCGACCACCTCAATTACCCTACAAACATCACCACAAACTATCATGTATCAAAACGACAACACTTTTACAGCACTTCCATGTTTCCAAGTTCTGGCCTCCTTGACTAAGTAGTTCTCCATGACCCCATTTGTTTGGCTTCATTTGACCCTATTTCTGTAGCATGCCACCCCACTAGGAGACTTTTGATCCCCAAAAGTTCAAGGACTAATCAAATGTGGGAATCTCTTCCAAACATTATCCTTCAAAACCCATTTGGCCTTGCTTGGAAGTTGTCCTCTCAGCCCAATCAAACATGTTTCATTCTTGCTGCAACTTGTCTTCTTTACCATCTTGTCTAGAACAACATCATCCTCCAACTCTTCTTGTTCCAAGAGCTAAATCATACATTGAACGTAGAACTTAATTCACTTCTTCATCCAACATCTAAGGTTCAAACAAATGTAATTTCTCCACATTTGAAATGAAGATATTTTCATGTAGATGGGCACATCCAGCCTAAATGCATTTTCTCCCACCTTCTTTGTGATCTAAAATGGTTCATATCTTATGAGTTTTAACTTCCTTGAAGGTCCTCGAAACCTCTCTTTACCTAGATACACCCACACTTTATCTCCAACAAGGATCTTATGCTCCACACTATGCTTATCGTGTCAGCATTTGTACCTAGCCTGAGACTCACTAAGTTTCTCTTGCACACAGAAGTGGATTTGCTGCACCTTGTCAATGAACTTAGCAGTCTTTTGCACCTCCAGATCACTATTTTCCAGCTCATTCCTTCATTGTCCCAAGCAAACATCAAATGAACTAGGTGACAAGTAACCAAAACATGTTTCAAAAGGAAATAAATTGGTTGGAGAGTGGACTGCGCTGTTGTAAGAGTGTTAAATCTCATTCAAGAGTTCATCCCAACCTTTCAGAAATCTTTGATTATACCCACAAAGCAGCTGCACCAAAATTCTTTTCACCACCTCTATTTGACCATTCATTTGGGGATTAACTGTGATAGACCTTCTCAACTTTAAATCCATCCTTTCCCAAAAAGTGCACCAAACATTCCCTATTTGAGATGATGCTCTCTGAATGCCCAAAATATATCCATACATTCTTGAAAAGGAGCTCAGTTTCATCACTTCTAGTTCCAGTTACTGTTTTCTTGCATGCCATTAAGATGCAAATCTTGCTAAAAGAGTCTACAATAAGAATGATGTAATCATGCCTCTATTTTTCCCTTGGAAGGCTACCTACAAAGTCCATGGAAACGCTTTCACATGGCCTTATAGGTACAGGCAATGGCTGGTACAGCCCAGGCTTCCTATTGCTTGGCTTACTCACACTACATAACTTGCAATTCCTAACAAGCTTAGATATATCCAGTTGAATATAAGGCCAATATACCTACCACTGAAGATTGGCAACCATCTTAGTCACCCTAAAATGTCCTGCAACACACAATGTATGTGCCTTTCTCATGAGCAAAACCTTTCTCTCTTTGGCACACAGCTTACCCAAAGCCCATCCTTGAGGTAGTAATCTAATTAGGTTTAAACCCACCTGTAATACCTCTTTTTGCCGAGTGATATACCTGGCTGAAATCAGCATCTCAATCATAATCTTCAACGTATATGTCATTCACAAAGGGCTCCAACATGGAAATTGTGCTTGCTGCTGAAATAAGAGATGGCTTCGAGAGCATATTAGCAACCTTATTGATTACACCATGCATGTACTCAATAACAAGATGGAATTGTTGCAAAAATCCCATCCATTTGTAGTGATGGAACTGCTGTAACTTCATTTGTGCTTTTAAATATTGAAATATTTGGTGACTCATGTGTACCATCATTTCCTCACACATGAGATAGTGTCTCCACTTCTTCACTGCTGAGACTAATGCATAGAGCTCCTTATCATATGTGCTATAATTTATAACAACTAAGAATGATAGCAAACAGACTTACATCCTTGCAACAATCCCACTCTTATAGCATAGACACTCGCATCAGTCTCGAACTCAAACAGTTGTTGTAGATTGGGAAATGCTAGAACCGGTGCATTGCTGATTTGATGTTTGAGATCATCGAAAGCATGCTGCTGCTTTGTGCCCCTATGAAAGCCCTTCTCGCTCCCCAATCTGGCATGCAACAGAACAGCAACATATGAAAAAGGTTTCACAAACTTTCAAGGTAGTAGACTACCCCAATGAAACTCCTAATTTCAGATATGTGTGGTGTGTAGGTTATTTTTTTGATCCATAAAGTGTGGACATGGGGTCCACTCCATTTATGCTAAACCATGAAAGATAAACAAAAAATGACAAACCAGTTTGACCACATTGTGGTATACAAAAATAAAAAAACTATATTCTTCTGAGCCTTGAAGGCTTACAAAGGTATTGACTGTAAGAAACAACTATTAAACTACAGACCAAAAAACATGCATGTCCAGAGCATCCTACATCTAAGAGCCTTCTGCCATTGAGTTGCTTGGACCAGCAAAATCTCCAGCTTATGCCATTGCCAAACCCCCAAATCCTAATCAAATATTTTATAGTCCTCTTTGCTTGTTCAGCTTTCTCATGTTCCTAGTGGGGAGAAGGCAGCAGACATGGAGCTTTGCTTGTTGATCTCTTCTAGAGAAAATTCAACTCTTCCCTCCAACGAATTCAGACATGCCCACCAAACTCAGGAATCTAGCCTCTAATTCATTGAAAAGGACTAAAGAAACTAAACCCCTGTGTTCATATCCCCCAATGGGGAATGGCCTCACAGAAAATGGCACTAGAACTTCTAGGTCTTTGTCATATCTGCCCAAAATTTATCCCTAACATAAAACAAAGCCAGTGCCTTAACCAAGCTTTTATCTTCAAGGAAATCAAGGAGATTAGAGACAAAAAAAAAAAGGATAAATGAAAATCACTATTTACCTGGCTTCAAATCTTGGCTTCAAGAAAATTCAAGCCAATCACATCCTAGTGGCACTCTTTGTCAAGTCAGACTGGATAACAAAAAATGATCTTCAACCTTTGTTTTGTTCCTGGCCCCCTAAGTGTCATCTTCCTCTGCTCTATGTAGAGGTGAAGCCTAGGCTCTATGATTGAATAGGTAGCTGTTAAACCAACTATGAAGGCGATGAAAGTCAAATTCCAAGAATGAAACAAATGGGTATCCACAACACCTTTTCAAGAAATTGCCTCATTCACCAAGTGTGAGGAAAATGGAATGAAACCATTGTACTTAATGTTGGGTGACAAGCTTTTAAGAACCTCATTCTTATTCTCAAGGACAAAAAAACCAAAAGTAGAGTCTTTATTAATTTAAATCATCACCTTCCCTATTTTCTCTTAGGCCATCAGCATCATCCTGTCTGCTCTTAACCCATTCCATATGTCCAATGATTTGTCTATGATCAAGTGTTTTGTGGAATCAACTCCAAAAATTGCCAGAAAATCAGCTATGTGCTATGCTTCTTGATACCAATGGCTCAAAGTGTAATGATCTAGCACTTCTAGGAGAGGCCGAGCTTCATAAAAAATATCTTCTGATTTCTAATTCTGAAAGCCTTGCTACAAATAGCATGAATAATTACCATTGAACCATCCTCAATCTAGACTTCCATAATTCTACATTAGAACATACTCTGCAGTTCTAAAACCAAAGCTTGAGCTTCTGCTTCATTGTTCATTTCGACTTCTAATTTTCTTGATGCAACTTTGATCAAGAAACCCAAAGAATTTATGATTATGCAACCAGCCCCTAACACTCTAGGATTGCTCCTCAAAGCTTTATCAAAATTCAATTTAAAATAACCAATTAGAGTGGGGAGCCACCTTGCATTCTTTCTCATCTCCAAAGAAGATTGAACTCCTAGAAGTCCTTGAACAAGAAATATGCATGTGGGTCTTGGACAATTCATTATTGCCTCTATTTTGGATGAATCAATCCTTATTTCTCCATTTCCCACAACATGACCAAGCTACAAAAGAGAAGTCTTTGCAAACTTACACATTTTTTCATTCAAAAACATTTCTCCCTCAAAATTTCAAACACCTTTCGTAGATTAACATGCTCTTCCTAGGTTTTATTAAACACCAAAATATCGTCTAAACAAACAATCACACATGAATCAATGGAAAAACAAGTCACTCAAAGAGCCCTTGCTTGGTCTTGAACACAGCCTTCCAAACATCTTCTTCTCTTATGCAAACTTGATGATATCCCAACTTAAAATCCAACTTAATGAAATACCTTGTGTACTGAAGTTGGTCGAGTAAATTGTTTATCCAGGGAAGTGGGTATCTATTCTTGATAGTTATCTTGTTTAGTGCCCGAAATCAACACACATTCACCACATTACATCCTTCTTTAGTACAATAACTATGGGAGAAACCACACAAGGATGTGCTTGGCCTAATGACCCCTTGTTCAACAACATCTTCAGCTGCTCTTTCACCAAACTCTGACAGTACAGTGCTATATTGGGCAGAGGAAAATCCAGGAACATTTAAATTTCATGCTTAATGGAACACTTAGGGGCAGCCCCTTAGGCTTTCGAAACAACTCAAAAGTTTGCTTCACGAAGTCACCTATTTCATGTTGTTCATGATGAGCATACAACCTATGTAACTTCTTTACCTCTGCCCCACCTTGCTCTTTTTTCCCCTAAGCAACAAGAGAGCAAACTTACTGTTTTCATTGATGAGTCTCTTTGCTTCACTAGCACTAACCATGGCAATTTTTGGTTTATTCATGGGTGAGTTCAGAGCATATGCTTCACCATTCAACACAAGTCTATACTGATTTTTCGACTTCCAAATATCACTCCACATACATCAAGAGGAATGGCATCACAATGAACTTCATCCTTAAAATCAGCACCTAACAAAATTTCAGCTTACATTGTTTCTTCACTGAAATAGACACTCCTTGTTTCAACCAGACAAATGAATAAGGTTTAGGGTGCTCCATGGTTTGCAAGCCCAACTCTCCTACTAATTTCCACGAAATCAAATTAGTTTGTGAGCATATATCAAAAAATGAATCTACCTTTTTGTCCTTGATTTGGGTTTTAATGTGGAATTGCTTGGTGAGTTCATCTTCCTCCTTGGAACTCTCTCCCACCACACAAATTTCCTTCTCCACCACACATGACAGCTTCTCATCAGAATCGGAAACACCATTGATCTTCTTGCCTTTTCTCATCAAGTTGTGTTCTCATCATTCTTCTTTGTCCTCCATGAGGGTGCCAAATCGGAGTGTACTTTCCAACACCTTTCATCTGAGCTTTGTATTCCTTACAACGTGAACAGCAAAACTCGCCTTTCCCTTACCCTTGTCCTTTTGTTGGACTGAAGTATTAGTGTTATTATGTTTTCTTCTGTCTTTATCCTTGTTCTTGTTGCCTCCTTGTTGTCCCTTATTTGTTTACTTTTGCTTCAAAGCAGAAGACTTCTTCTTGTCCCATTCAAGATAGTGTACTTGAGCATGTACTTCATCTATATCTTGTAGTTTTGAAATTAGTACAGGCCTCTTTTGTCATGTCCCCGTTTTAGCTGACACTGTTTGTCGAGGAGTTAGCCTATAATTTCGATCCTCGGAGGCTGACAGGAGTGTGCAGAGGATCATCTGGGGCAGTTGCTCAGTGTTTGGTAGCTCCAGTTTTGCAGTTGTGTCAGGTTGGGCCTTCGCAGAATCTTCCAGTGAGCATTTTCAGGAACTTTCTATTTTTAGAAAGTTAGGTCAGGCGGAAGCTGCTATTTCGAGCAGGGCACCTGGTTCAACCATTCAGCTCAGAGTCGACCCAGTTCAGCAGTTGGGTGATCAGACGGAGAAATAAGGAGTAATTAATGATTTATTAAATATTTAATAATTTGACTTTATATTAAAGTCACTTTACTGAAATATTTAAATATTTAATTAAAATGGCCAGTTATAAAGTATTTATTATACTTTATAATAAAGTATTAATTTTTGACTTAATGGATATTTATTATTCATTAAAATAAGCGCCAATTATTAAATAGATTTCTCCTAAGTCTTAAAAGGGCGAATTTAATCATTTTATTAAATGATTATTAAAAAAGAGCATTGGGTCGAATTTTAAAGAAGAGGATATATTTATTCAATGAAAGGCAAATCGAACCATTATGAAATGTTATTCTAATTTGTCTTTTGCTCTAAGTATTGGAGTTTGCAAACCCTAGGGTTTCTAGCAGACGATCGTTTCTGGAGAACGAAAACTCTTCAGAAATTAGGCAGACTGAGATTGTGAAATACCAGTTTAAGCTTGCATCTGGGTGACTTCATTCAGGAGTTACAGTTGGATTTATTGACAGATTCATCAGATTTTAGCAGAGATATTCATCTACAGTTGAGGCGAATTTATCTGAGATCATTCATCAGAGTTGGCACAATTTTCAAGAAGCCGTACTTCATTAAATGCTGCTGCTGTCAGGCCGTACAGTCCTGTACCAGCAAGGCCGTACTTCTTCATCACAGGGAAATACTTCATCTCCTTCAGCTTATATCTTCAGGATCTTGTGCGCCTAGGTTCTTTGGGGCTTCAGCATTGTTTTTCAAGCCTGGCTATTGCATCTTCCATACAGCCGTACCATATTCATTTGTATCTGGCCCCTGCAAGAAGGAAATCAGGTTTTTTTATAATAAAGCTGTCTTCTCATTCATATATTGTTATTTCTCTTTGTAAACGCTCTGGAAATTGAAATAAATGATGCGCCTTGGTATTCTGAGCATTTTCTATGTATTACAATGCACGTTTGAATTTATATGAATTTATTAGCAATTATTAGCAAAAATCACAAATTTCCATTTTGCCTGAAAAAACCTCAAAAACACAAAAACCCGAAAAATTGCAAAAACATTACAAAAACAATTAGGGTTTCAATTTGAGAACCACCAAGGTTCTGACATCTTTAGGTGTCCAGCAACCCATCTTTGTATTTCATCAAGAACTCCTTGACCATGACATCTTTTCTCAATTGCATAACTCTGTTCTAGAACTCAGTAGCATACTCCTAAACACTTTCCTTGCCTTCGATAGAAGTAGTGCCATTGCATAACCCTCTCTTCTTCATGACATTTCTTTTCTTTTCTAGCAAACCCTTGAAGTCTTCCCATTTGAAAATTGGAGAAACCATGCAGCACTCCAAAGATAGGGCATAACATTCACACCAAGTCAATATTTGGCCAGCTAGTTTCGTTTTGCAAAGGATATTTGTTGATAAGGAGAAAGACTGTGAAGGCTAGAGTGCACCATTGATCTAGCTTCTCAGCATTGATTCCCCGTTTCATGGTTGTATGTCTAGCTTAGCTTCAGCTTTGAAGAAGCTTCCATATGAAATTTCGCCTTGCTCTGACCAAGCCTTCTCTGGTTCCTTCCCTTCTTCATGAAACTTTGCCATTACCGAGGTTCTCAATTAAAGCCAACATGATGCTCTCAAGTCTATCGATCTTCCCCAATGCACTTGATATCCTTGCAACATCATCCTCAAGTCTTTGGAAATGCATTGCCCTGTATTCTTCCTCTCTTGCCAGTGAACTAGTTGCTCTTGTCCACTTTCTTGAGCCAACCTTAGGTTCATATGGAAGCAAATTTGTTCTTCCACTTGATCTAGTAGACAGCATAACCTGCACACAACTACTATTTTCTGATCTCAATGAAACTCTGATATCACTTGATCCATAAACACTCAAGATATACTCTCCTAGAGACCACCGTCAGCAGATATTGCTATGCCAACTCAACAAACAACCTTTAAAATAATGTATTGACACCTCCTAAAGATGTAAACAATTGCAACAGATGTTCTCCATTGAAAAAGCATACAAGAAACATGTAAACAGAGTATCAACTAGCAAGGAAACATGTATGCATAAGACTAAACACAAGAATTACCCTGTAGAAACCCTAAAAGGGTGAAAACTCCAGCAAGAGTGAGCTGTGTACTCCTCATATCACTATCTCAGTCAAATATAGATGCTCCATCACCAAAGAGCTAATTGGATACATACAACAAGTACAAACCTCCTTCATAACTACTATGCAACCCCTGCAACTCAGAAAACTTGTCTCCACCATTTCCAATCTCACAAAGAACAAGAAAAATGAAGTATCTAACATGACTCATCCCTTCCAACTTCGTGCTTTCACAAGATATACCATTCCTCTATCCTTCCATGGTGCCAAAATGGAAGAACAAAGATGAAGTGAATCAATTCAAGTACCAAGTCCCTTCAACTGCTGCTCTCTGCCCTAACAATTGCACTTTCATCACTTCCACCAAACTAGTGATCGTGTTTTTGCTGCTGTGTTCATGCATTTGCCACAGCATTTGTATTTTTGCCAAGGCATTTGCGTGTTCCTTTCCTGTGCAAAGTAGCAACTTCGCCATTTTTTATTTTCTTCTTAATTTCTCATCTGCAACTTTGTCAAAAGCTCTCTGAGATGTTCCTGCAGCAACCCTCCAAACATCACCACAGACTGTCACGCATGAAAACACGCCAGTTTTACAACATTTCCATGTTTCCAAGTCCTGGTCTCCTTCTTCACTAAGTAGTTCTCCATGACCCCACTGGTGACTAGGACTTCATAACTCTGATTCTTGCTACTTAAAAGTCATTTTAGCTTATAAAATTGTTCTATATCTTTGATTAGCAGCTTACATCTTAGAAATTCATTGTTTCTAGGAGAAATATTGTTTCTCAAGTGCGTGTGCAGGTATTGTAGCTCATTTACATGCAGATTTTGCATCTTCATATAAAAAGTAAAAAAAACTAAACAAAAAAGAGCAAGTATGTATTTTGACATTTCAGCCAGTTGTTTGTTGTTTAAATGAACCAGGATCTTAGCTTAAACACACATTCGTTTGATTTTCCCTTTCTTGGTTGCCTAAGAGATAAGCATTCATATATAGGTTGTCTGATGTTTTCTTTTCTTTGTTTCAGTTTGCTTGTTTGAGATTGTTGTGTGGATTGTGAGTGTATTCGCTGAACGTCAGTTTTTTTTCTTGTAAAGGATATTAGATATCTTGAAGCATCGAGCTACTCTTAGGAATTGCTATTATTTCCATTCTTTCAACTAGCTACCCTGAGTGATCACATTCATCCAGCAAGCTACCCTGTACAATCAGTTCTTTGACAAGGTTCTGCCAAGAGCACACTATCACTCATAGCCTTTTTCTATTCAACCTAAATTATAGGTCTGTCTAAAGTGATATTTCTACTAACTTGTCTTGATATTTTCCAACCCAGACCTTCAATAGTTATGACTTATGAGAGAGGTCAAGAAACATATGCAAGGAAAGTCGATAAGTTAACCCAGCACACAACCCTCCAATGGACTGGTCATAAAGGCTGACAAATGAGCAGGCCAACGCTATGTAAAAATGTGGATGGCACAAACTAACCTTCGCAGGACAGGTTGGATAGGTGGAATGGTAATGCAAAGGAGGTTGATGAACCGGCCAAACAACTTTTATGAACCCAATGTGAAATAGATTCATCAACCTGCGTCATTACAATTACATCCAAAATCTCCTACTAAATGTAGTTCGCTCCATCCACAATCTTGTCTAGCCTTTGCTTGTTCATTTCTTAAACTTTCCGATTTGGAGGTTTGTGTGGCCAATCAATTTGTAAGTTTTCCCTAAATGCACATCAATACCCTAAGGGTGAGCGACAAGAAAGGGAGAAAAAAGGCACGAGAGGGGAATTTCTGATTAAGATTAGCCACAAAAGATGCATCCTACAAAAAGAAGTTGATGGCTCATCTTGAATATTATTAAAATTATTGATCTTCTTCTTCAGTGGGAAACAACAAATAATTTAATCAACCACTACAAACTCAAGGAAGTCTAAATAACTCCTCTTGAGAGAGGCTACAATAAATCAACAAATTGTAAGTGCATCCCAAAGCACCCCAGTTTGGTATTTTGTTATTCATAGATCGATCCCCGTTCATCTTTCTTCGTTATATAGTAATTAATTTTAACTTTCCAACTGTCATTTATTTGCACAAATTAAAACAAGCTGGAAAACCCAAAACATTTTGGAACCAAGAACTACCTACGGTATGGGGCGTCGAAGCACTACTCAGCACGCAAGAAAATTTTCATAGTGGAAAATCGTATCTGTTGTGTGCGCCTCCGTGAAAAGGGAGGGATAAAAACTCCCTAAATATAGTATGCCACAAAATCTAACATCCTTTTATCAATTGTTATTCTCCGGTTTTTAGATCAATGTTAATCAGTGACTGGCTTGAATGATCTATATTCAAAACCCTATTAAATATTTCACTCGAAAAGAAACTCTGAGAAACACTCAAATTTGTTCGTGAATAACATGGATTTACATCTAAGAATCTCAAAACAGAAAATTTAAAGACACGATTGAACCAGGAATATCAAGCAAAAAAGGGTCGAGAGGATTTGAACCTTGGCAAGCCCAACTCCTAGGTTTGTACAATCGACTTGAAATTTTACAGACTTTGGGGCATAAACTCCGTCGATTGTGTCGTGCCCAAACGAATAATTTGGCTTCTAATGAAATAGGATTTCCGATTACGCGAAGGTTAGAGTAAATGGGAGTGTCCATGACTAGATACTGCATTTTTTTATTCAGACAGAAGATACCATTTGTGAGCTATTAGCCCGACACAACTATTTGGGAGCATCAACACAACTATTCAGGAGCATTACCATAAATTTAAAAAATATCTAGCTGAAATATCTACCTGATTTTTTCAATCTGCAGCAGACCAATACCGGACTAAAATGAGTCAATTTACAGCTGATTTTTTACGCAATGGACGCATGTAGCAGGAAAATGAGTCATGTTAATTTGCAAACATAAAATTTGTATTTTATTTTTTTATTTTTTATTTTTTATTTTTATTGAGAAAATGCATGGGCACATCTCAATCCAAATGGTTGAAAGAGACACTCAAACAAAAAACAACAAAGCATATATCAACTTAAGACAGTTGAAAGAAAAGCTGGTCGGGGCAGCATACAAGTTAGGCTATATGAGAATCATTTTTCTCCAAGAGTAAGGAGTACATGTTCCTTCATAATGATATTAAACATTGAAAGTAGAGCTCCATTATAATTTTTAGCAATCGCTACAAGCTGAAACTGAATTTTAGATAGTTGTATTTGAAGCTCTAAGGTGTTACCATGTTTCTCCTTCACTGCTTTAACAAGAGAAAATAATGTTAGAGAATAAATCGTGCATGATCACTATTACATGGAGAAAATCATTAGAAAAAATAGCTTTACATTTGAACAATCAAATATAATGAAGAATACATTGACGAAAAGATTTTGAAACTACAATTATGAGAACAATGCAACCCTAAAAGAGCTGATTTCCATTTTAATTTTTTGAAAAGATTTTGAAACTACATTATGAGAACAATGTCCTAAAAGAGTTGATTTCCATTTTAATTTTCTATTAAGCATGTCATAGTTGCTTGTCAAATTGATTGAGAATGTTTGCATGACGAAAATGCATTTTTGATGGTTTCTAACTTTGATTGGAGGGAATTTCCACGCTACAAACTTGTATTAATTGAAATTAGTTTGTTATATGGGAAATATGAATTGTTATACAGAATTTTGTTAATTGAAAGTATTTTGTTGTATTCAAAATATGAATTTGTGATAGTTGAAAGTATTTTGTTGTGAAAGTTTTAAGTACTAGCTTATCTATCTTATTATATAATTTATATAGAAAATGCCAAGATATATCAACTTGTAGGAATCCACACTATCTGTTAAGACCAAAATACGATGATTCCAAACCATCAAAAATGCATTTCATTTATGTCTTTTAAAGATAAAAACTTTAAAAGATCTATAAGAAAATAGAGAACACAAATCTTTGAGTATGATCTAGGTGACATATAAGTATAATATATATCCACCTAATATTAATTGGCCATATAAGTCAATGCATCTACCTTTATATTTTGTTTTCTTTTATTTTCAAGAAACGCAACTTTAGTTTTTCTAAATATATTTATCCCTCTCAAATATTTAGGAAAGCCAAACATGTCAAGAACCAAGCAAGTAAATATTTATTATTTGAATGTTTTTTTGAAATAAAAATTATTCTAAGTGAAACACAGTAGAATGAATTAAATTTATAGAAATGATAATTGTATTAAATCAAGAAGTATATTGTTTACATCAAATATTTTCTAAGGCTTTGAGTCTATTTTCTTTTGTTTTCTCCTTGCGATTTGCTTTCCTTTCTTTAGCTTTTCATATCTGCCTATTTTTTTTATTGGTCCAATATCAACAGTGGCTTTTTCAAGAGTTAAACCTTGTGATTTGTGTATTGTTAAAGCCCAAGCCAATCGTAATGGTATTTGTATTGAGCTACTCCTTTGTGATTGGAACTGTAAATGGATATCAATTGTCGAATGGGATTCTTGAGTAACTGTCAAATCGAACAAATACATATGTTGGTGGTTGAGGTGGTCTTGTTCCAGATCTATATACAATATCTTGAACATATCCAAGAGCTCCATTACAAGGCCGACTTCTATTCATAGGTTCGATGTTAACATAAACCTTGTATTTTGACTCAATGACAATTCTAGATCAAGTTCATCATTTGTAACTCCTTTTGTTCCACAGGCACTTCCTATTTTTGTTGTAATGTTGCGTGCAATTGGATTTGTCAATGAGTATAATTTTTTCCTATTATGGCTATGAACATTATCATTTGTTGAAAACAAATGAACATTATTGTGAAAGTCTTGATTGGTTGTTGCATCTATTCTCATTTTAGATCTTGTCATTAGCAATGCCTAATCATCTATTGTAGGGTTCACATCTCCAATATTTGTTAAAAGCAAATGAAATCTTTCTTGGTCACTATTTAGTCCATCTTGTTTGAAAATGTGATCTAAAGTAATGACAATCTTGAATTCTTCCCACAGTATTTTGCTTCTTCTTTTGCTTTCATATGGTGGTTTGTCATTAACTAGAGGTAATTGTCTGAGATCTCCAACCAAGATCATAGATATTCCTAAATGTAATAAATAAATAATAAATTGAAATGTATTTATTATACATGCATATGTGAAATAAATATGCAATAAATTTGTTAAAATAAAAAAATGTATGAGGCTAATTTTTGCAAAGGTTTGATTTGCATTTTGAGGAAAAGCTCGACGAAGTCAAGAATCTATGTTCTCAAACAATCTTTTTCCAAGAAAACTCATTTCATCAATTAATATGTATCTAATATGTGTTATTTTCTCTTGGAAACTTGTTAATATTGTTCCTTCCAGTTCTTTGAACTCTCTTATTGGAATTATCAATTTAGTGTGTATAGTTGTTGCTCCTATATTGAATGTTGCAACTCCAGTTGGTGCAAGTAAAAATAAGGGAAATTGATGTGGCATTGAAGCATTCTGAAGCACTTCATTTATGGTGCCTATCACATATGATTTACATGTTCCTGTTGTCCCTTGAATTATCATTAACAATGGAGAATTATTTTGATTTTTGTGGTAGTGTGAAATGATAATGTTAACTGCTTTTCCTTGTTTACAACTAAGGTTTCCATAGTTGAAAACTTGTGGTATATCATCATGAATAAGCATACCATTTGTTTTCATAGTGGTAACAAAATTAATTGCTTCATTTGTGTATTGTTCACTTTGAAATCCATGAGACCAATTTGTTTGTTTAACCATATCTCTCCTGCCCAACATATCTATCTCTGAAATTTGCATAATTTGACCATGATGAAGTCTAGATATAATTTCCCATTCATGCTCTGTAGTAGTTTGTTGGATAGTGTCACTGTCTTCAATATCAGAATCATTCATGTTCTCATTATTTTCATTAACTATTGTTCATTGTACATGTTGTGCATTATAACTGAAGCTCTCCTTATTTGATACAATGGATTCATTGTTCTAACCAATATCTATTTGAATGTCATGAAACAGTTTGAAAGTAACAATTTTGAGAAGCAAAATTCAAACCATGTATCTCAGTCATGTGCAGGAATAGATTGAAATTTTGGAAACACTCTTACGATGGCTACTTTTTTTCTTGCATTCCATTTATTTTCTCCTTTTTTTGTAGGATTATATATCCACAATTTTGTTGCATCTATAAGTGACACATCTTTCATAGTAAGAGGTCTATTTTTATATGAATCAATGAAAGATGTTTTTTCTTCATTGTTGTTTTCATCAGTTACAAGTACACGTTTGAACACTTTAGTCGAAACATTTAGATTGACAAATTTTCTACTACTTTCCACCAATGGAAGCTCTAAGAGCATGTGACTTGTTTCTTAAGCTCCAATATCCCTTTCTATAATTATTTTTGGTAGGAGCTTCTTATAAGCTCTTGCAGTTAAATCATCTACATTTTCCAAATTTGCAAGACGTATTAACATTTGTTGGTATGTTTCAAAACTTTTCTCTGCTTTTGTTGCATACTTTGCAATGTATTGAATTATAGCATGTTTTGACAGAACAGGTTGCCAATCTATATTTTCTCTCCACAATTGTAATATGTAGCGATTGTGAGAGTTAAGTATATTATCGTTCCTTTTCAGATTAAATTTTTTTCACCTATTTCTATATCTTCATATAATTTGGATCCTTCTAAATTTAATGGCCAGGGAGCATTATACCTGTAAGGCATATAATTGATATTAAATTAAATATATATTTATTACATTAGAAGAACACATGTTTATAACTTAATTAATATTGCTTATTGAAATTTTTACCTACAAACCATTCTTCCTACTCTTTTTTTCATAGGCATGCACCTTCTCTATAGATTGTATGCCTTTCTACAATGTTTGCAATTTCCTCATAGTCCTTATTGATATTTGAATCAACAATTTGTCTAGTGTTCTTAAGACATGGATGCAAACCAAAATTGATGCATGCCTACAGTATAAATTTCAAACTATCAATTGGATATATTTTAAGGGAAGAAGAAACATATGTAATTTTATGTTTTTGTATGGAAAAATGTAAACATACTTGTATATTTCTTTGATGGGTATCTTGTCTAGGATTCCACGAATGGACCATAAAGTCAAAATATCTTTGAGCTTTAATTTGTTGTTCACCATCAAACCAATCAAGATTTTCCATGTTTGGTGATCCATATATCCATGTGAATCTATGTACGCGTGTCGATCCCCTATGTTGCCACTCATATCTGCACCAGTAGTCTATAACTTTCATTCCTTTTTCAAGTATTTTTTTTCTGAAATGAGAGTGTTGTAAGTGTATATATTACATGCAACAATATGAGGGTAGTCGATGACATTTTGTTTGCGCCAAAGCTTAGCTTTGTGTGGATTTGTTGGTGATGTACCTAGCATCAGTGCATGTAGATCTAGCCAATATAAGTCAGTTACACTTAATGTGAAGAATATTATAGGTGTGTCAATCTGATGGAGCATATCTGTCAATTCTACACGACATTTTGTCCAATATGATCTTATACCTCGCAAAGTAGTTCCAAATCGCATTAATCTATCAGCTAAATGTGATTTTGGCATTTTTTCCATATGTTGATGTAGCTCACATATGGTAATGGGAATTTCATGTAAACTTCTTTTGATGAATACTCCACTTGAATTTTGCACTCGATGTCTCATTATCATATTTGTCATATAATATCAAAATCATGGATGTTTACCAAATCAATTATCTTTGTAATGAATTAGGTGCTTGCCATATCAAATAATCCTAATGTATTATATTCATTTATTGGAGATCCATCAATTGTTGCCCAATCAATCAATGTTGTTTGATCTATATTTGGGTTATCAACCCATGTGTGGATTAACTCCATTTCTCTTTGTACATTAGGTGGTCTTGAAGCCATTGATGTGGTGTGATCAAGTATATTACTTTCATCACTTTCCATAACCGGTCCGATAATAACAATTTCATTTGTATCGGAATGAAATTCCATGTGCACTATTCTAAGATGGGCAAAAATATTTTCATCAAACTTTATTGATAATTCATCAAGAGCATTTGCATCAATTCTCACATCAGAGTAGAACTTGTCATGCATGATTTTATATTTGAGCATTTTATAGACACGGTCTTTGTTCGTTGTAAAGTGATAATTTGTGCCACGTTGATCTTTTCTTCGAACTATAATGATTGGAATATCTTTAATGCAATGTGGCAATTTCTTTGCTATATTTTTTATTATTTTTTGGAAAGCTTATATTGTGTGTCCTTTATATTTATATTGCCCTCCTCTTGCATGTGTAACTTGCAATATTGGACAAACACGTGCAATCAACATTTCTTCTATTTGAGTGAGTTCTCCTAGTCTATTGGTTGGGGTCCGAGATCCATAATATTTGTAGCTGAAAATCTATTGATTCTTTTTTCATGTGTGCATTTGTTGCAAACAAATCCCTCTAAAGTGCAAAAAACTTTGATTCCATATAAGATTCTTGGCAAATATAGCACATTGATGGGGATAGGTAGCTATCTAACAGACTACGAAACATCATTTGTATTCTTCTAAAATCAATGGCTAGTGATCCATTTGAATTTGTTGTGTTTTCATAACTTCCATGTCTTTATGAATGAGGTTGCTCTTCAAATGTGCGTTGGCGTGTATTTCTTCTTATATCATTAGATTGCAAATCATTTGGTTGTCTCTTTTGTCTATTAGAATGGACTATTTTGCACTTGTTTGTTCATGTCTATTTGTGTTTATATTTTGGTCCGCTCTACTCTCAACTTCCATTTGCTGTATTGTTACTTGCATTCTTCATCTAGCATATATTTCTTTATCTACTTCATTTCTTCATCTTCTTTGTTCATCTCTTTCTAAATCTGTCATTTTCTCTCTTTGTCATCTTCGATATTCTCCTTGGTAATCTCTTTGATACCATTTTCTCTGTTCTTTAAATTCAAAGTTTTTCTTCAGTTGAACCATATCTAGAAAATAAAATATATTTAAATATTGATTAAATAGAATATATCCAACGGTTTCTAAAATTAGTGTGAGAGATGAAAGATACATATGACTCATTGGTGTGTTTCACAGTATAATAATTGTTTATAAGAATGTAAAATATGAAAGTTGATGAAAATGAATAAAACGCTTGTTTTTATATTTGGTGTTACTAAAATGAATTTAAAATAGTGAAACAAAATTATTTAATTATTTAAATCTATTTGTGCACTTTTTTTTTAAACTAAAATACTTTGTAAGCGTATACATAAGCATAAATTAATTAAAATTACAAATAAATGAAAGGATAAATACTTGTAATTGAAGAATTGTCTAATCGAGTTGAATTAACGTGTACTTTGCAATGAATGACTTCGTAAAATCTTGAATACAAGTATAATTGTGACTATTAAAATCAAATTCTAACTTCAATAAATATATATAAATACACTTGTATATTTGTATGAATGAAACTTGCGATTTTTGTTTATTTTTGACGTATTAAAATATTTAAACAATGCAAGCATGTAAATATATTTGTAATATTTAATATTATAAATCTTTTGTAAAAATTATGTAAAAAATATCTATTATAAATTTTTTACAATATATTAGAAAACTACTTTATTATATTATATGATTATTATTAGTAATAGTGTACTCATCTTATATTATTATGTAATTGTGAATTTAATTAAAACATATATAAATAATTGAACTACACTAAACTAATACAATTCATTGGACACACTTTTTTTTGTTTATTTTTGACATATATAAAAAAAAAATATAAAACATATTTTTTTAAATTATCTAAAAAAATTAAAAACACATGTGAATAATCATAGCCAATGCTTTAATGAATAAGCTCGAAATATAAGATTAAATATTTTTCAAAAAGAATGATAAGGGTGTCCCTGTAACTCAACCCAGCAGCCCAGCAGCCCATACCTTGGGTACTTGGGGCAAGCTGAGGCGAGACTAGCCCCCTACAGGTAGACGCCATAGCACCCCCAATGTGAAAGTGTACAGAATATATGGCAATTTCTCTTATCAGCACAAGATTGTAGCCATTGCAGGATCCAACAAAAACTTAAGAGTTATTTGTAGCTTCTTTTGAGTACAAGTTTTATGAAAATACTTGAGATTTTTAGGGGCATTTCATATGCTGCACAGTATCTTCTCAGCTATGTTTCATCGATCCCTTTCTTGGCCGAGGAATGTAGAAAGCGATCGATGAAACATTATTAATGTAGAAAGGGTGTATAATTGTGTTTTTACAAAGTTTTCTTTCATTCTACATCTCGTGCTAAGATTCTCGAACCAAGATTGCTATACCAAGGTTCAAGACACCTTTTGTCATATTGAAGGATTACTGTTCATTCATAGTTATCAGAAACTAAAATACAGCTGCACATAAAGCTTAAATGTTTATTACCATACTAACTTATTGTTATTCCAAGATCCACTTCATATTTAGGAAAGCCAAAGAGCCCGCCAAACATTTGAACTCCCAAGTTAGAAGAATCTAAAAGATTTGTTCAAGTGCAACTGCCAAGTCCAAACATCACAAAACTTTGAATCACAGTATGATTTTATTCACGTAAGCCTAAAGCATCCACTGCACAATATGCACTGTGCAGTGAGAGCGATAATTGTACAGGACGATGTACATGCACTCTTGTTAATAGCTCCCAATTACACTATTCTGGATACAAAAGCCTTTAAGCCCAGGTATTGCTATTTTTTTGAAACAGGGGATTTGAATAGACTCAAGTTGGGCAAATTTCTTGTTAGAAATATTCTATGGGATGGTATAGATGGACTCTGATCTCTATGGAATGCACTCCAAACTCTCTGCATTGAGTCTGCACCTTTCACATTTGGTAATCTGTGCAACTTCAATGAAAAATTAGGTTATTACTATTGTAAGAAAACATAAATTCTAAGCACACTTTGCTGCTCTTAAAGCAAGGAATTTTTTTTTCCTAGCAGCTTAAAATTTTCTTTTCTAAAATTTGCTTCCCACTTACACTAAGATGCTTCGCAGATATTGCTACCCAGTTCACTCATTTAGGCAGAAATTGAAATGAAATGGTTTAAATTTTCAAGTTTAATTTGAAATGTCTGCCATATGAAAGTTGACCTTGGAGCATGTCAATAAGTTTCCAACACAGGGGCGCCCTAGAAATGGTGTTTAGGCCAATCAATCAAGGCAATCAATCAAATACTTGAATGCATCGTATGACTATTCCAAACAGGTAGAGTTCTAGCAAAAGATCCAAAATTCCAAACTTGTAGGCCAGTCGACATGATCAAATAAACAACATACAGAAGGTGATGAGGAAGTAAATTTCGCTCTTTTGTTGTTACATAGGCATTCGAACAAAACATAATAAAACCTAGGGAAAGCATAAATACCTATGTGAACTGTACCAAGCAGTTCTGATGTTGTTGCCTATTGATAACACTAATGTGTCAAGTTCATACGGGTAGTGGAGTTGGCTTGGCCCATGGGTTTGCTCCCCACTAGTTCTAGGTTCAACTCTAACATGGGCTTCCCTGATGCACATGGTTTGTGGGCTATTGTGTGCATCCCTAGGGGACTAGTCTCCCTCAGCTCACCCCTAACCCAAAAAAAAACACTAATGTGTCGATGATCTAACTGTAAGAAGCAAGTACAGAAGACAGCTATTAAATTTAATGAATATTCACGTTTATCTGTTATTAACCTTTTGTCGTGTATGTTTATTAACCTATTTCGGAACAAATTTTCAAAATTTTCACGGAAGAGCACTACTTACGATCAAGATTTCCTATTAGTCTAAGATTTAATCTAAAGTTTTTATGTCCATAGATTTTCTTTGTTATGTTGGGAGTGTAGGAAACGCCTCTCGACGTAATTAATTATGATTTAAATTTTAAAAAAGATTCTTCCAAATTTCTTAATCTCAAAAATTCACCATTAAAATATATATATTTCAAATTTTTATCCTCTTAACAATGAATCAATGAGATGTTAGAATTAAAATAATTTGATCAAATTTCTAGTGTATATTTGTTCTAAAATTTATTTTAAAATATCAAAGTTAATTTATCTATTATTTTATTGGATAACATAGTTGTAAAAATAATATTACTATGATGTAAGGTATGAAATCTTTTAACTTTTTTCATTTTGACTAATAGTGCAAATGAATTTTCATGTTTATTGTCATATTTGATAAATGACATTATTTTTTATTTAAATAGTTGTGGCCCAATGAATGTAATTTTTTTATGATATTTAAGTCAATTTTAATTTATTAAAATTGTCAAATAGAAAAATATGAGAGATTTTGATTAAAATAATTAATAATAAAAAAATAAAATTTGCATTTATTAGCTTAAAATATTTTAAAAATCAACAATTAGAAAAGTAATATTCAATAAAGGATAATGAATAATTAGTAGTTTTAATGTCTTTTATAATTATTTGTTTCATAGGTTACTCAAGAAACACTATATTTGTAAATTATAACATCTTTCATCAATTTAAAATTAAATGAATCCATGTTCAAATATAATTATTAAATTGTGCCATGTTTAGAGCTTTAATTCTCATTTGACAATGACTCTCTTTGATTAAATTTTGCAAGATAAAAATTGCACACTCACAAAATTTTATGTTGCATGAAAAATTGGCTTAACCATTCACTTAAATAGTACATTTAAATTCATCTATTTGAACTAAAGGACTTACCCACATTTGAAAAGCACAATACCCTTCCAACCTTGTTGTGAAAATACATGTAAGATTTCAAAAGAATTCCTTTGGAAAGTACAACAACACACTCGAATCCCAAAGATTCTCAAAATTTAAAAATGTTTTTTTCACATGATTTATCTATGACAACTTTTGTAACATCCAGCTACAAAAATAACACTCAGTTCTACCCCATCCAAACGAACCAACCCATCTTCTTCCCATTTTGAAAATAGTTTTGATTTTCTACAACTCTACTTTTCTCTGTCATGGTTGCTTGGGGAAAAATCTATCAAAATTTCTCTTGAAGTTAAGATTCTTAGCATTCTCTTGCTCTTATCAACCATTTGAAGCTCCCAAAAAGAAAAACACAGCCTTCACATCTTTCAAAATTTATTGAGGAACTCTTTTTGCTAGTAATATTATTTCATTAAGTTATTAATGCTTGTTATTTAATATTGCTTCATCTTCACTTGTTGGACAAGCTCTTTGGTGTAAATATCAAATTTGTATCATACTCATTATATTATTCACAATGGTGGTTTTCCCTGTAGATGATCCAGGGGGATACTCGACGTAAAAAATTGAAGTGTCCCATATGCTCCAGTAATCATCGCCAGATCAAAGTGCCCGAAATTCTGTGTCCAATGCAACTTGAACAAGCTCAAAACGAGTCTGTACGCCCAAGTTATGGCCGGTCAAACTAGTACCTGAGGCTATCAGAAAAGTGAAAAAATGGATCATCTCAGAAATTGAAAAAAATGGTGTCAAATTGAAGAGCTTGATGACACGAACCCAACAACGTTTGTTTTGTCAAAATTTGAGATCGTACACCTGAGTTACACCAAGTCAAACTTCACAGGCACAAGGTTGACTAGGGCGTACCACTGATGACGTCAACACGATAACTCAGTAGTTTGTATGTCGAGGTGGACCAACCCGAGCATGACACGTGACATTCGTACGATTGTATAGCTGAGGTGGTAGGCGCAGGTGGCAGATGATGTGGCAATCTAGTCAATGCATTGTACGGTGGTGTGGTCCAATGGAAAGTTGACACGTGGCATCGGTGTCTAGTAAGCATGAACGATGGTCAGCATTGCGTGGCAGATGATGTGTCTCGGTCAGCGAATAATCTTGTGCCACATGACTGCTCCTACGAGCGCCACATGGCATCCTCGGTCAATTATCGCCCAATCTGTTACACTATTCAACAAAAGTTGATTGAGGGGGTTCAACCCCCTAACCTCTCCCATAATAGTCGCGTGCTTGGTCGTTGCACCCACAATGTTTTGTTTACCATTTATGGGCAGCAGTTTCTTTTGATGTTTAAATGGTTGGAGTTCAGTTTAAAAATGAACAGTGGCAGGGGTCGACCTCCTGACCACCCGGCCACCAAAAGGACTAACCACCGTTGAGCCATCGTATACCTCCGAGAATATACAGGAGCTCGGTTAGTTTTGACTATTTATCAAACTCGTAAACCCTTTATTTTTAAACTTCCACCCTATATTTAAAAATTCAAAAACCTCTAATATGTTAACGAGGTTTAATTAAACCTCCTAAAGCCCAAAAAACAAAACATTAAGGGGCTATAAAATATAATAAAGATTATAAGGATTTTTAAAGAGGATTATATGAGGGAATAAGGGATTTTTATATGTAAATAGGGGAGATTTCCAAATATTTTTGCTTTGTAAAGGGGATAGGCAATATTTTATAAATTATTTGGTTATCAACCAAATTGGGCCATTTTTTTGTATAAAAGGGGGTGAAGTTGGGAGAGTGATTCATTCAGAAATCAAGCAGGTGATGACACTGGGAGAACTACTTGGAAGACATGAAACCATTCTTGTATGTCAGAGGAGTGTTATGTCGCCGAAGTGCTAGAAGGGAATGGTTCTATTTTGCAATTGTAATATTGTTCTTGGAGCATAATAGGATTGATCAGTCTGTTGGAGAGGGACCCAGAGATGTAGTCCACTTGGAAAAACTCTGTTATCAATTATGTTTTGTCTTCTATCTCTTTCTCTCTTTCATTCTACTATCACCAAGTTTTATGCCATATTGTTTAAGTATTTCTGTTATGTTAAATTTGTTTGTAAAAATTGAATCAATCATTGTGATAGTTAAGCATTCATTAGAAATTTTCATAGATCCTAATACAGATCAGTAGACTAGGGTTGACATCATTATCATTATCATTTACAAGTGTCCTAACCTTCCTACCCCACCCCTTGTTCACACAAGTGTGAGAATATCTCTCATACATGTAAAGCCATTGTACCTCTCACACATGTCATTATGTAGCCATCCTACCTCTTACACATGTCATAAGATAGTCACCCAACCTCTCTCACTTATCATATTCATGAGCCTCCCTATGTGTGTGTTAGAGCCTCTAAGTGATTGTTTGATCTTTGCTAAAGGTTAGCTACTTCTTATAATCAAGAACATAAGGCCAGTGACCAATTAACAAATAATTTATTGTTCATTTCTGAGATGGCATTCATTTTTGAAAATAAATCATCTCTACACTTTAGTCTTTTTGCAAAACCAACATGGGTTCCCCTTGACACAACACCAATTAGAGATGTACAAATTAAGCAAATGGAGTTTCAAAAAATAAAATTCTTACACATAATAGTGGGGATTCAACACATTTAGACTTCACTCTGAAATTCCCACAATCAAATTTTGGTGTAAGAAAGAAGATCAACAAATAATAAAAGTAGCTTAAGATTTTATGATTTGATTTCTTCTTAGGCCTTGAACAAACTATTTTTCTTGACTGGTGTCTCATCCATTACAAAGTCTAAAATTATACAATCTCCTCTTAGAAATAGCCTAAACACAAATCCAAGGGTTTTTCAAACACTATTATTTTAATTGCAGAGCCAAATAATTGCAATGAATTTCACAAGGATCCGATGGTCTGGCACATTTGTGTCGAAGGTGGCATTGCTCCTCTGATGGAGAGACTTGTGGGCCATGACCCTAATCTGTCGACCCAGTTCATCAACTCTTGGAAGAATCGACATGTGTCTTTGGGTGGCATTTCATTTACGGTGGATGAGGAAGTGATTGTGCAGGCGATGGGTCTCCAGTGCTCTAGCATGAAGCATCCAAAACATTCTAAGACCTAGGATAATGATAGTATGAACAATTTTTTTGTGGGGGATAAAACGCCAGTGCACAACTAGTTTGGGTTTGAATGGGAGGCTCTTCCTCAGCAGTGGAACTAGGTGTGTCTTGCATTGATGAAATATGTCACTCTGGAAGGTAGGTACAAGACCTATTAATTCTACCATTTTCCCTTGTTAAATTACCTTAGGCATAAAGTTTTACTAAACTTTCCCTCTTTCCTACTTATGGACCTTGAAAACTCGGTCAAAAAATGTGTTGAGTCTGCCGCTTTAAATCCCAATGAACCTACTCCCTTGCCGCTCCACCAGGGTCTTATCCTAAGACTCTACCACTTTCATCTAGCTTTATGCCCTCCGAAACCCATTTCGGCTATCTGAATTGAGGAAATTGAGCCCCCCACTATGACCAACCTATCTCCGGCTGAATCTAAAGTCCCTATCAAGAAGATTCACCGGTCCCTGCTGATTCTCAGAAACCCAAACCTGCTACTAAAAAACTTAAGGGTATCAAGGGAGCTACCCAAACCAGTGTGGCGGCTAGCCTGTGTGACCTCAAGTCTACCCCTGCTAAGACTTCCAGTAAGCCTGCCCTGAAAAAGAAAGGTTAGGAGGAGAAGGAGCCTCTAAATAAAGGGAAAAATGTTGTGAGCAAGGACTTGTTGGGTGATATGGTGGTTGCGGAGACTGTGGTTATTGGTTGTGATGCCATCATTCGACACTCTGGTAGGTTGGCAAAGAATAAGAAAAAAGTGCATGTTAGAGATTTGGACACTGAAGAAGAGTTGTTGGACAACAAAGATAGCAAACTTGAAGAGGTGTCGAAGGGCGAGGAAGGTGAGAAATCCATAGGTCCCTCCTCCATTCTTGACAAGGGTAAAGCTCAGAAGGAGGTTTTGGCCTCTCACTCGTTGGAACTATTGGATATTGAGTGGAATGATCTCGACTACACTACAAGTGGCAGGGAGGAGCTCTATGTGTTGAAAGAAAGAATGGACAAAAATTTCTATGGTTTGACCCGCTTCATGGTCAAGTTGATTCACTATGTCACTAGTACCCTATCGGCTGCCATGAAGGACGAGATGGAGATGAAGAAGACTGAAGACTGCCAGGAGTGGATCAGTGATGATATGGTTAAGCTTCTGTCTAAGAACTAGGACAATGCCAGCTAGTCTGATGTTGGTCTACTGTTGTTCTGTGTGTTGTTAGCCCGCGTCTATTTTTTGGTTAGGTGTTTTGTTTTAATGCTTTTTTTTATCTTGGACTCTATTGGCACTTGTGGCTCTTTGTGAAGGGTACAACACCTTGAAAATGTTGCTTTATAAAAAACAATGTAACCCACTAATGCTCAACAAGACAATTCTACTTAGAAATCATTGATGCATCACGATATCTTTAGCATCTAATTGAAAGCAATTAATCTATTCCTTGAATAGAAGTAATCAACAAGACATTCATCACATAAAATGTGCAATGAAGAATAGCATAACCTTTGATTATATTGATTCAAAAAAATATGGTATATAATGGAAACAAGAGGATTGAAACATGTTATTCACATATGCCTCCATTGGATTGTATGTTGTTATTATAGACAAAAAATTACAATTCTCCTCTCTAAAACTCTAAGAATCACTAAAAATTGACTAACCCATCAAAACTATAATTTTCATGATCCCAAAATAAGGCTCAAAATTCCTTTTTATAGAATAAGGAAGAAAACAATCTTACTACATTGGGACAAGTGTCACTTTTTCATTTGAAATTCCCTTCACGTGAAAATACAAAGTAGGTATAATTGCCTCATAAAAGACAAAATACTTTCAACTCGAAGGCAAAACCATTGTTGAAGCCATTATAGGAGATACATCTAAATATGAAAATGGAGAAAAAAATGAATTAACTAGATGCAGTTTTACTTGTACTATTCACCCATACAACAAAATTTTCATTTGAAATCCATGGATAAACAAGAATATGATTTACACTACTCAAATGAGCTGCATATTCATCATTTAACCAATTCTTGGCCTTTTGGAAAATCTAACTAATTTTATATTTCCAACTTAATACACTTATCCATGGTAGCATTGCATAAATCCATATCAACTTTATTTTTAGCACAAATGGAATTAAGGAGGGGAGGTGGAATATTGTTGAAATCAAATCTCCAAGATTTGTATACCTTCACTTCACCCTCATCTGTTAAGATCTTCAAAATCAAATCTTCCTCCATTTCCTCAAAAGAATTCAAAATTCTCTCCAAAATTTCTTGAGACTTCTCATGAGCTGATAAAACATTTTCCAATGAATTGAACCTTTCTAGAATAATGAACAAATCACTAATTGGCATGATTATTAGCATGGTACCTAGTACTTGCATTCTTGGATTCCAAACATCTAAATGTCTTTCAAATTATTTATTGCTTGAACATTGCTGGCATAAGTATGCATCAAGGTGTTATAGCCATTCCAAGTTTCCTCTAGGTGATGCAAAATGTAATATAATCTATGCCCCAACAAATTATCAACCATGTCATTCATTTTCTTGTTAGCTTCCTCCCTAGCAATTTCTTCTACTTCTTTACTTTGTTTTAACTCTTCCTTCAAATTGTTGATCCTCAGAATGAAGGTTTCTCTATCTTGAAATGATATATCAATGGAGGATGGTTGAGGAGTAGTTGGCATAAAATTAATACTCTAAGGTGGAGGAAATAAGGCCAAAACCTTTTTGTAATCCTATAACAACTTTAGATTTTATTGTTGAGCCTTATCAAAATCCTCTTGTAATTTCTTCATTGTAGCTTTACTAAAGAATTCAGTGTTAACAACTAAAATTGTTTCCTTTGGAGCACTTGTAATTGAATTCCTTCTAACAATAATGTCACTTGTAAGCTCATTTATATATTTGATTAATTTTGGCTTCTTAGTTTCAAGACAAGACAAGGTCCATATTGCTTGAGCTGCATATTTTGCATTCAATCCTAAGACAAAGTAAAGATCATGAGCTTGCTCTTCTTATTCTAGTATTGGTTCATATGTATCCTACTTCCTAATTGTATCTAGGGCAACAAAGACAATATCCCATCCTTCCAATAAGAGGCAAACATTTTTTTGCATAATCTCTCTTCCCTCTTCAAGAATAATATGACTAAAATCAAAATCCATCTCCTCCAAAACCTTCCTACCTATCTCATCCCATTTCACTTTGGAAACCTTTTTCTTCCTCTCTTTCATGATTAAGGCATACTACTCAGCTTTATTCTTAATTGAAAAATCCTTCAATTCTTTAGATTTAACAAAATTATCAGTTGACATGAAAGAAGAACATGTCAATGCCCTAACATCATTTACTACATATCCCCCACTCTCAAAGTTAATCTAACATTATTTTTTAGGGGAAGCCTCAATCATGCCCCTTGAGGGTGAATTGAATACTTGCCTTATTTATGCAATGTTAGGCACATCATCATCATTATCAGGGTACCTAATCAACCAAAGGTTGAGGACATATTCATTGTAAAGGTTGAACATGTTAAATGGAGATTGTTGCATAATTACCTAAGTTACAATCTTAGGCCTTTTCATTGATAATTTTGGGGCTTCAACCATGATTTTAGTAGCATTTTCAATCATTACTAAAATTTTGAGGACAAGTTCCTCAATTTTTGAATAAGCTCCCTTATAAGAAGGGTATGTGACAGGCTGTCGTAAGGTCCTAACACTTTAGTTTTTAAAATATATCAATTATGTCAACCAAGTAGTGCTCAAAGGTTGTATGCAATAGGGGATTTGTTAGCCATCTCTCTTAGATTTTTTGAATGTTTAAAATGGATGTAAACAAAAATTATACTAGAAAGCCACTAAACTAAAAAGCATGAAGTTGTTTAAGCTAAAAAGCATGAAATTGTTAAAATAGAAAGTATTCAAATTCCTATTCTAGAAAGCCTGTAAATTACCTAGAAATTAATGCTTGTAGTTAAACTATGGAATTTAAATGAAGGCAACTAACAGCTAATAGAAAGTACACTTAATGACTTGTAACTAACAACAAGAGTGGGTGCTCTAGAATTTCAAAGTAAATAGAACTTAAAGATTGCAAACTTAAAACTACGACTTGCAAGACTACATAACAGAGCTTGACACAAAATAACATTCATCCAAATTCATCATGTACAAAATGAAAGTAACAATTGTAACAAGAGAAATACTTATCTACTCTATGAGATCCCTCGAGTGGCCAACTCTCAAGCATTCCAACAATTAACTGAAATCACACATACTTCTGCATCTTCAAAATAAATCTATTCATGGTACTTCCATTACATAGAACTATTGACTCAGAATAAGACTGGTAATATTTATTTTATTCATATCATAAAAAGTGTAACACAGGGACATAACTGAATGGTATTCAAAGCATATCATAACAACATCACATTGCTTTTGGTGGTTACCCATATATACTACTTACAAAATCCTATATTTCAGATGGCGGTAGATCACCATTGAAAAATTCTTTAACAAAATTACAACTGACTAACTTAATAGATGTTCATGACATAAAAACATAATAAATGCTTGAAGTGGAGCCATTAAGTCTTAAACAAAAATTTTAATAGAAAGCTTTAAAGGAAATTGTTACCCTATGCACGCCTAAATTTTTGGCGCCCAAACTTTCGATGCCTAAACTTCATCTACTTGAAGTTTTCTTAAAGTCCACTTCATTCTTTGGTCGTGCATAAGTCTTGTACATGTTATCCTTGAATCCAATGTGCTTGATTTGTGGGATAACCCCTACAAAACTTGTATGTTTCATAGCTCACGTACTCTAGGCACATAAAACAAGGTGAATTGCATTGGTCCTCATGCATGATCCTTGATCCTCAAAAAGTCATTATGAGCATTAACCTTTGTTAGTTCATCAAAATTCGCATTTTAAACCAAGTTGTTAAAATTCAGTTTTGGGAGTTAGAAAAATTTTTACACATGTAAAAGCATTGTTTTTTAGTCCTTTTACACAAAATGCAGTTTCTTCCAAGTGTAAGGGCACTGATTTTTAGCACCCTTACATAAATTTCTAACAATTTTTACCAACACCCAGAAACTTCCAAAAATGCATTCCAAGCTTTGTTTTGCCTATTTTCCTCAATTTTTCTCGCTCCATTGCTCACATCCACTTGCTATTTTTCTCATTTCCACTATGTTCTCCATCATCGTCACATCCAAGTTTCCCAAACCTATGAATTGCTTAGATTTGCACCTCATTTTTTCCTACCTTTGCATCAAAATTATTAGAGCCTACTCTTAAATACATTTTAATCTCTTGTGCCCAGATTTTGGAGTAGTTTTGATCAAGTTCTTGCTTATCACCAAGCAAGAAGGCTTTAAAGTACAACTAGAAAGTTCCTATGTTTCAATTTTTCAAGGAAGTGTTCATCAATGGTTCAAGAAGAATTTGAAGACAAAGTTTTCTCGATAGCTTCAATGAACAAAATGATGGATTTCCAGCTTGCTCTAGATTTAAGAATTGTTCCTAAAAGACATCAGAAAACATTCAAATATTATCGAAGGAGTCAATCTCAAGAATCCTCGTCATCTCCAAAGTACACTCCAATGCCAGACAGTGATGAAGTGCACATGATCATGAAGTTTTCATGAAGAAAGATGTTGAAGAAGGCTAATTTTTTCCTTAGATTAGATTTCCTAGTTTTAGCATTTTCATGCTTTATGTAGATAGGTTTTGACATTTTATATGTCATTTTGAAAAATGTAATTACATGTAAAACAAATATGTTCTCCTACATTTATGGACAACATTTTTGAATAATTCATCTATTTGGTTAGGGTTTTTCCTAGATTATCTCTCCTCTCCCATCTATAAATAAGAGAGAATTCTATTATATTATTTACCTTTTATCTTTTGCAACAAAGTGCTTCCCAATTGTAAAGCGAATATTGAAACTTTGAGTTCAATTTTGTGAATCTAATTTTGATCAATAAAGAAGTGAAGTTGCATACCAAAATTTGTGCTAGGAACAATTATCTTATAGTTTGATTGAATTGACAGTATTAAGTAATTGAGATTGAAAGGGATTTTGAGTAAATCTGTGTAAACTTTGACTTACACTCATTGCTTGGAATTGTGATATTGTTGATATGATTGGTGAATTCTCTATAAGACTTTGTGCTTATATTTATTCATGTTGTTCATGAACTCTATTGTGGAGTATATAGAAGATTGTGTGCTTTTTTTTACAATGCTAGTTATTATCTTGAAGGATTCTTTATCAAAAACTATGGAACGACTTTGTGCCTTTGTCAGCTTCTCTTATTTGCTACTAATTATCATGCTGGTATTCCTAGGATTTTCTTTGAAAAGATAGGAATATTGGAATTATTGCTTAATTTTAGTTTGAAATTGTATTGCATCAAGAAGTTAAAATTGTGAAACATTGTAAACACATTCTCTAAAAAAAAGAGAATCATGAATGTAACACACCCCCATATCATTATTGTAGTGTACATTATTGTGAACATTTAATTAGTTTTCCTTATTTTCAATAAACAATAAGAAGGGTGCCTCCCCTTTTTGAGAGGAGATATTTTATCTCACACAACTGTGGTTGAAATCAAGGTTTTGTAATCTATTAAAAGGGATTATAGAATTTTCACCCAACAGTACAATGACTTGAAATCTATACCATTAAATCAACATTAGTAAGCTAATTTCAATCAATTTGAGAAATAAAGATTTATACATCATTTTATAAAAAGAAAACAATTATTGCGCCTAAAAATAAACAATTGGTAGGGCTAAAGTGGTTGGTAAGAACAAAGAAGGGTATTTTAGCTTATTATAATCATGAGGTTATTTATACCTCATCATTATGCTCATTTATTTCTCTCCTCTGCTATATGAATCCTAACCCAGGTTCTTATCCTCTTTTGGATCTCAACTTTAAAAGAGTAATTTCTAATTAGGTCTTCAATTTTGTCAAATTGATGCATATATCCTACCAATTTGACCCCAATTCTAACTTGATGAATATAGTGCTCTGGGTCACAATTCCTATGTTCATCTAGACTCTCATTTTATATGGCTGCAACTTGGAGTATAAAAACTCCAAGCCTTTTTATATGTAAACATAAAATAAAAATAAAAATGATGCTCAATGGTATAAATGATCCCTTTTTTACATTCCTCAAATGAGTTTTTCCAGCTTCATTTAGTTGCCACATGATCTCCAAAAATATAGTTCTATCTAGCACTGATCTTGGCAGTATGTGAGTTGTATTTGATGCACTATAAAGCATTATTATAATAGAATTTATTTGAAAAAAACAATCACCCTAATTGTGGTCAATTCCTAGCTCAAGAGCCTGATCCAATGATCTCATTTTTTTTCTAATTTTCTCTAAAAATCTCCAATAAATTATTAATATCCTAAACTCCTTAGCACCTCTCTAACAAATAACTCTTCAAATATTGCATAATTTGACTTATCACAATGCATATCCCATATATAAGTCCATTCTTGGACTAGAAAAATGCATCCATTCTCATCTTTAGACATTATATGCAATCAAGGAGCCCAAATCCATTTGCCATTGTACAATATGATGTGACAAAGAAGATAATACCATTTAAAATGTACAATACTCTCATCACATTTGGTTGTCATTAATGCTTTATGTAGTCCATCTGAAACAAAAGTGGCATAGTCAAAATTTATGTTCAAGTCTATGTGTTGCACATCTGTAGCCATCACCAACAAGGTTGTTGATATTTGCATTTTTTTCATTCATAGCCAAAACTTGACATAATGCAAAGTAGATATTGATGAAATAATGTTAAAAAATTTCATAGTTGAAAGGTTTTATTTCATCATGAGTGAACCTTACAAGTTGCCTATTTGGATCTCTTTGTTGTGATGAGGCAATCATTTGACTATGAAACTTTCTCTATCCCTTGAATATTCTCTTGTGAGTGGGCCAAGTTAAATTGGGATGTGTGCATCCTTTATCAGGTGAAAGACTTCACAAATATAGTTTATGTCCAAACTCACCAATTTCACACCCTTGTCATTAGATACAATCCTAACATTAGGGTCATATCACCTTACAATTTCCCTGAATAAATCCACATTTATGAATACATTAGGGACTATCAATCATCCCAAATCTAGACTCCATATATTTGACAAAGGTCTAAGTCATTGACACTTCTTGAATCTGTATCTTAATAAATTCCAACCCTATATTGAAATGGTGGCATCCCTAATAACATCTACCCTATCAACCAGCCTATCAAAATGTATCCCAACTCCTTGAGCACACTTATCTCTTTTTGATGAACTAGGTAATTGATGCAGTATGTCTTTATCTAACCCTCTTTTCAATTTCTTCGATGGTCCAACCATTTTTAGAACTAGGGTTTCTTTTACAAAACAAGGGTTTTAGGAGTAACTAGGGTTCTTTGCTTCTTTTTAAAAATTTATGAAATCTAGGACCTCTCAATTTCTACTTGAAAACATGACCTAACTAGACTAGAGAAAAAATTCAAACACAAAATTTGCACAATTTAAGTAAAAAAATTGAACATACTCATCTACCACTTTGAGAAACCCTAATTTGATTCTATTAACACTCAAACAACTTGAATTCCATAGCTTTTTCACACATGACACTTTACAAGGATTGTAAGAACTTGAAGAAATGCAATTTCCTTTAAAATTTGGGAGAAATTGGAAGATATTGGAAAAAATGCCATTAAAGCTCATACATGCGAACGGGGTGTTTTCTAGAGGGCATAACTTTTGATCTAGGGCTCTAATTCCAATGTTTTCCTAAATTCAAGATCTTGACAAGCTACATGTACTAAACTATCAAATATAAGTTTGAAGATCATTAAAACCCTCAAAAAGAGAAAAATAAGTTCCAAATTTTTACAAAGCAATACCTAAGAAAATCAAAACATAGTAAGAGATGGACTTGGGATATTATTTTAATGGCATTGAATAAGGAAATAATGGTAAAAATTCAACAGTTGGAGTTACATTAAAAATAATAGAGCATCTTATCATTAATTGGTTTCTATCTTGAGTATATGTTTCAATGAATAGTAGGGTGTGGGTTTTTGCTTATGGACCATGGTTTTAGTGACCACTAGTTTACAAAAAACTATTTGGTTATTTCTTATTTCCTTTGTTGTATGTATGAAGTGTATTAGATAAGGGTTTAATAATGTTATGTAGGTAAAGTATTTTTAAGTAGCCAAATATTTTGTTAGACTGAAGAAGATTGAGTGGACTTTATTGGTGTAATAATTTTATTAATATTAATACAAGTTTGGTATCTCTTTGGTGGTGAAGTTTTTTCTCAAAAAAAAATCTCCAAGTAAATTTAGTGTTGTTTAATTATTATTTTTATTATGTTTCTCCAAGTTTTATTTTAGGGTTTGATCACATGTACTAATCAAATTTGAACACTATTTTTTTATACTTTCATTGTAATGTTTACAATGTTTTCAACAAAGCAATCTTCACATATGTGGTATCAAAGAAATTATGCATTTATATTAGAGCTTAGTTATGTTAGAAAATAAAATTACTATAATTATTTTGAATAATTGGTGATTAGGTACTAATCATTGTCTTGTATGTAGATGATTTTTTTATTGGGAACAATAAGGAGATGATTAGGGAGCTTAAAAGTGGTGCAAGAGCATCTCTGGTTGTAAAGCAATCCTATATCAACCAAAAATAGTTAGGTTTGCAAAAACAAAGTTGAAGGGTCACACTGTATTGTGGTGGAAAGAAATCCAATTAGATAGGAATATAAGAGGTAAGGAAATGATCATCAAATGGGATCAAATGGTAACCAAATTGAATAAAAAGGCTGCAAAATTTGAGGCAAAGGAAGTTGATGGTGAAGGAATACACTGAAGAATTCTACAAGATAATAATTAGGACCCGTCATAGTGAAGCAAGCAAGGAAAAAAAAGTGAGTTATATCAATGGACTAAGAATAAGCATTGAGGAAGAAATGAGCCTAGTGAAAATAACATTAGTGGAAGAAGCATACCAAATGACATTCAAGGTGGAGGGAAAGCTGACCAAGAAATTTTAGCAACAAAGAAGTGCAAAAGGAAGATCTTTGAATAATGGACCCCAAACCAAAGAAAGAAGACCCCATGTGGAGCAGAATAAAGATTCAAAACCATACCAGAGTGAAGAAAAGGAGGCTAAACCACACCACAGAAGTAGAGAAGATTGAATTTTCTACCCCAGTAACAGAAGAAGTCACAATTCATATCAAAACGAAGGAAGATCTAAGAGAAGAACATTCAAAGGAACCCATTTCAAGTGTGGAGGGGAAGGACATAGAGCATTTGAGTGTCATCAAGGAAGTATTAGAAAGAAACCTGAGCACACCAGAAGGACAACATATGTAGAGGAAGAATAAATTGGATCCCCTAATTTGTGTGGAAAATCTGAGAAAAGCGAGTCATTGGTGATGACAAGAGCTTTGATGCACAAAGAAGTGACTGAAGAACCATTGCAGAGGAAAAGTCTATTTAGAACTAGATGTAAGTCCAAAGGAAAGGTATGTAAAATTATCATTGATAGTGGTAGTACTGATAATCTAGTTTCAGAAGAGATGGTAACAAAGTTGAATTTGAAGGGGTTGAAACATCCAAACCCTTATAGAATAGCATGGATTCAAGATGAACATAAGGTATTGGTAAATGAACAATGTTTGGTGAAATTTCATAGGGAGACCATGGCAGTATGATAAGCAAGCTATTCATGATGGAAGAAGGAACACTTATATGGTGACATCAAATGGAAGAAGAATCAAGTTGATACCTTTGGAAGAAGAGGAGAAGACTAAATTTTGTGGCACTTCCAGACTATGTTTGGTAAATGGAAGGAAATTTCTTGATGGGTTGAGGCATGAGAACATGTGTTTTGCATTGACTCCAAAGAAAACCAATGGTCTGGAGATAAAGAACCCCATCAAAGAGAGTGAAGAGGTTGTAGAGTTGCTGACAGAGTACAAGGACATCATCTCAAACAATCTGCAGACGGTTTACCAGAGGTCCAAAGTATCATTCATCATATACATCTATTGTTGGGATCCAATTTTCCAAACAAAGTAGTACATAGGATGACATCAATAGAGAATACAGAGTTGAACCAAAAAATAGAGGAGTTGTTGAAGAAAGGACTGATTAGAGAAAGTTTGAGACCATGTGCGATACTTGTTGTGCTTGCAACAAAGAAGGATGGAGAATGGAGGATGTGTATAGATTCAAGATCAATTAATAGGATCACTTCCAAGTACCAATTCCTATTGCCAAGGATGGATGACATTATAGATTGTTTGAGTGGAGCAAGATATTTCACAAAAATTGATCTCAAAAGTGGATACCATCAAATCAAGATCAGAGAAGGAGACGAATGGAAGATCGCATTCAAGACAAATGAAGGATTATATGAGTGGTTAGTGATGCCTTTCGGATTGACCAATGCATCGAGCACTTTCATGAGATTGATGAATGAGGTATTGAAAAAGTTCTGGGGTAGGTTTGTCATTGTTTACTTGGATGATATTTTGATTTTTAGTAAAACCAAAGAGGAACACTTGTTGCACATTAAGTAAGTATTGCAGAGGTTAAGAGAAGAGAAGTTGCTGATAAATATCAAGAAATGTAGTTTCATGAAAAAAGAGTTGGTATATTTGGGATTTTTCATTTTTGTTGAAGGATTGAAAATGGATCCAAAGAAAGTGAAATCAATTTTGGATTGGCCTACATTTGTAAATATTGGAGAAGTAAGATTGTTTCATGGACTAACTAGCTTCTACTGGATGTTTATGAGAAGTTCCAATAGCATTTGTAACCCCATGATAGAGACAATGAGAGGGGAAAAGAAGGATTTCAAGTGGATGACCAAAGCACAAAAGAGTTTTGAACTGTTAAAGAAAAAGGTGACAAAGCAACCAGGTTGAGTACTACCTGATTTTGATAAAGTCTTACAAGTTGATTGTGATGCAAGTGGGAACACAATAGGAGTAGTATTGAGCCAAGAAGGAAGACCTATAGTATATTTCAACGAGAAATTGAATGATTCCAAAAGAAGATACTCATTCTATGATCAAGAATTTTATGCCATAATTCAAGCTTTGAAGAAGTGGAGACATTACCTACTACCTAAGGAGTTTGTTATATATATAGATCATCAAGCTTTGTAGTATTTGAATAGTCAAAGGAAGTTGAATCAGAGACATATGAGATGGGTTGAGTTCTTGTAGAGTTACACATTCATGTTGAATCATAGGGGTGGAAAGTCAAATAAGGTTGCAAATGTATTGAGTAGGAGAAGGAACTTGTTGACAGAAATGAGAGTAAAAGTACTAGGATTTGAAGAACTGAAGCATATGTATGAGGATGATGTAGATTTTGGTGAAGCATGGAGAGCATGTAAAGAACCAGTAGTGATGGAATAGAGCCAATGGTTGGATTATTTCATTCAAGAAGGTATGTTATTAAGAGGAATTCAATTATATATATTGAGGAGTTCAATGAGAGAAAAATTGATCAAGGAGAAGCATAGTGGAGGTTTGGTAGGACATTTTGGAGTAGAAAAGATAATTGCCTTAGTGAGTGAACATTATTTTTTGCCACAAATCTATAAGGATGTCAAGAAGTATGTTCAGAATTGCAGAATTTATCAAATTACAAAAGGGAGAAGCCAAAATACCGGATTGTATAAACCTTTGATAGTACCAGAGAGACCTTGGGAAGATTTGAGCATGGATTTCATTTTGGGATTACCTAGAACACAAAGAGGACATGATTCAATAATGGGAATTGTGGAAAAATTTCCAAAATAACACATTTTATTCCATGTAAGAAAACCAATGATGTTATGCATGTAGTTGATCTATTTTTCAAGGAGATTGCGAGCTTGCATGGATTACCTAAGAGTATAGTTTCAAACAGAGACACCAAATTCATTGGATACTTATGGAGGACATTGTGGAAGAAGATGAAAATAGATTTAAAGTTTAGTTCAGCATATCACTCACAGACATAAGGACAAGCAGAGGTAGTGAACTGAAGTTTGGGTAACCTGTTGAGATGTTTAGTCAAAGACAAGGCAGGAAGTTGCAATATAGTTTTACCACAGGAAGAGTTTGCATACATTAATTTAGTAAATTGTAGTATAGGAAAGACACCATTTCAAATTGTTACCAAAGTAAGTCCTAGAGGATTTGCAGAGTTAAGAGACATCAATAGGGAGAATAAAAGGAGCACAAAAGCAAAAGAGTTTGTAGATTTCATGGACACATTGCATAAATAGATCCAAAATCATTTGGAGGACATTAATGACAAGTATAAGGAGAAGGCAGATGAACACCGAAGAGAAAGAGTTTGTTGTTGAAGATGAAGTGATGGTATATTTGAGGAAGGGGAGATTTCCAGTTGGCACATACAATAAGCTAAAGATGAGGAATTTTGGACCATGCAAGAATCTAGGGAAGTTTGATTCTAGAAATGCATATGAAGTGGAGTTACCAGAGACATTGGGTATATCACCTATCTTCAATGTTACAGACATACATGAGTTTCACAAAGGAGAATCAAGTGGTAGTGGCATTGAAGTAGATTTGAAGGAGTAAATACCACATCAAGAACTAGAGGAGATTGAACAAGTTTTGGATGCCAGAACCGGGAGAAGCACTAGGAACAAGTACATAGAATATCTGGTGAAATGGAGAGGTAGACCAGTGGAGGATTCATCATGGATTTCTTAGGCTAAGGTGGACTGTCTTGGTTCTCCTCTTAGCCCTGGAAAGTGAGGGACTCACTTTTCTCCCAACTCTGGGTGTCTAATGCAGGATCATCTCTTGTTGTAAAGCAATCTTGTATCAACCAAAAATAGTTCTTCCTTGCATTGCATTTAGTAGCAGTTGCAGTAGATTCATTCTAGATTATTTGCATTTGCCTAACGAAAGTTTTCACTCCCACAATTTCACTACATTTCCAGTCTGAGCATTTTGAGGCCGGCCTGGTCTGAGTTTCTTAATATGGATAGGTATTCGAAGATTCTCAAATTAAATCATATCTTGGGGACGACATCCACATTTTAGCATTCTTTGAGTTATTAACCCTTATAGCCGACACAAACCTATATTGGAGCTAGAGAAGCATATTTATAAGCATTATAATCATTTGTAGATCATAAGTTAGTAGTTTATCATCAATTAGATTCAATACTTTCCGCATAAACCCTTTGGGGGCATGTAAGAAGGCCATTTGGCCAATAGTTTGTGTAAGCCTCTAAGGAAAGGCCTACGAGTATAGATACTCACCTTAGTGGTCAATTTGTATGTCAACATTCGATAATAATAAAGATTCTTGATTTTACATTAGTTTTGTGTTGATTCTGTTGTGTTGATTCACTGTTGCATGGTTTGGACTGTTCCTTCTGGAACCCTCCTTTCATGACTGCACCAAAAAATTAGTTGCCTAGTACTTTTGATAAATATTTACAGGCTTCTAAGAATATTTTAAATATTAAAATTTACAAGGATTGAGTTAATAGAAATATTTAGTTGAATTAGAGGAAGTATTTTGACACTATTTTGTAGCATTTTACAATGCAAAATTGTAAACCTTGATATAGTATTTTATTGCTTGTATGCATTAGGCTTTCTTTATAACAATGTCTTGAATTGGATAATGGTCTTAAAATTATGTATAATGTCCCTTTCTCTAATGTTATTGGAAGTCTAATATATGCAATGGTATTTACAAGGCCAAATATTATCCAAGTAGCAACAAGTTTATGTAGAACCCTAGGAAGGAATATTGGACCTATATTAAGCGATTGTTTAGATACTTGTGAGAATCTTCAGAATACTACATTTATTATCATGGGACTAATGATGTGGAAAAATTACTTGATTTGTAGGGTTTTTTAAATTCTAATTAGGCTAGAATATGGATATCAAGAGGTCTACAAGTGGTTGTGTTAACTCTATTTGATAGATGAGTTAGTTAGATGAGTAAGAAACATCCTACAATTTCTCTTTCAACTACAAAAGAAAAATATATGGTTGTGATGCATGCTTGTAAAGAGGTTATGTGGCTATGATATTATGCTCATGTATTTTATTTGTAAAAAAAATAATTTGGATGTGAAAATCAAAGTGCAATTTGTTTGACTAAAAACCTAATGCATTAAATGCTTGTAGTAGTCGCATTGATGTGCACTATCATTTTCTTCACAAGAATACAGGGTGAAAAGGTCATAGTTTAAATTATTGACACTACAACAATAATATGGATTCACTCACTAGGTATAGATAAATTATTTTAGTGCAAGGAGACTATGGGTCTTGCCTCTCCTAGCACTTAATCTATTGTCTTGTGTTCCCTATTATGCCATTGCAATGTAAATATCAAGGGGGGAGTTTTAGGTCTATGAGTGACATTCGTCTTGCAATCATTTTAGACTATTGGAATCCATTTATTTAATAGTCAGCTAATTATGTCTACATCTCTAAAGATCATGGAGAGAGACAACTTGGACATCCATGAGGGGTTGAGGGTGTTCATTATTGATCATTACTAAGTGATTTAGAATATGTGTATAAGGGTCATAATGTGAGAGGAATCATTGTAAGGAATCACTAGACACTTGGTATGAAGTGGAAAGGAAGACATGATAATTTATAACATTGTGAAATATGTAAGAAGCATATATAGCATTGTAAAAGATGTAAAAAATATCTATGTCGATGGGTAAGAATTTGGTTTTCTTTTCTAGACTTTAGTAGTTGTTATTTTATCCTCTAATGTGTTATTTTTTCCTATAACAAATTTTGATGACCAAGTTCATGAAAAAGGTCTTGAAGCTTCTACATAATTCCTAAACGTGTGTTATGATGTTTCTTTTGCATGTTGACAACTTGACTCATCATTTGAGTCCATTGTATTGGAAACTATTTATGGTTACCAAGATTACATTTTCCTATATATTGAGGTCCACATCTGGAAAATTTATCGTCATCAATTCATTGATGGAAAATTCACCGCCAACAATTCATCGTGGATTCACCGCCAACAATTCATTGCGAGGGAAAATTAACCGCTATTAATATTTTTTAATATATATAATTTTCACCTTGGTTACAATTTATTGATATTTTTTTTAATTATTGGTGTTTATTGCCCATAGTAATTTCTATTCATCTCAATAATAATTTTTAATTTATTAAGATACCCATTATTTTTTACCTTTATATTTATTGAGATACTCGAAAAATAATAATTATGTCGAGAGGTGTATTAACCCTTTTTCATTTTTTTGACAACCTGGCTAGTTGTCACTATGGCATTACATTATCAAAAGAGTGATTTGTGAGGCATTAGTTGTGATAGATGGTACAAGAATTTTAAAGTGTTAGATAATAAAGGCATGAAAATGTAAAAATGTAACGACAACAACTGGAAAGACACGCGTAACCGGTGGTAGTGGAATCGCCTACTCTCACCACTAGCAAGCTCTATAAAAGAGATTTAGAAACCATTAAGTGACTGCATCCCATGCTCTCTTATGCTCTCTCAATGATGGTCATGGAGAAGGTAATTTCAATCAAGAATTTCATAGATTAATACTGGCATGCATAAGGTTTGCAGTGTTCCTCAATGCAACATCTGAATCCCAACTCCTCTAGTCAGGTGTCCCCTGATTTTTATTGCTCTTTTGGAATGAAAGACAACATGTTTATTTTATATCACAAGAAATAGGTGATAATGATCAACTCTTTTCTATTTGGACACCTAAATTGTTTTAGTTTATTACCAACTTTGTTGGTTTTTTTTGCATAGGAAAATGTTTAGTTTGTTTTTAGTCTCTGCTTTTTACACAAGATTTGGCATAGTAATTGCAGCTACAACATTTCACAAGGATTCAACTGTTGCACAGGTTGAAGAGATTCACAATAAATATTATAGGAATCGACTTACACCTTCTCATTTCATTTTGCTTTAGATTATATAAGGTGTTTTCAACAAAGCCATCTTCATTTTTTTCGGCTACATCATGACATTTTAACAAATCCACTTTGGGGCTTTTCTGCAGGGTTTGTGTTTTATCAATGTCAAATATATTAATGTATTTATTATATTTATTTATTAATGCATGATCATGAACATTTGCTAATATCTCATAAATGAGCGAGGTTATCAAAATGGGTATTATTTCATTAGAAGACTCCCTTCCAGCCGATCATTTCAAGCTATAGTTTGTTACCTTTAAGGTTGTTTCTGAATTTATAGTATAGGTTGCCCTCTTGAGGGTGGCACCACTTTCAGGGTTCTTTCCCAACTGTTGAACGACTTCTCTTGGTGAAGTTTGGAGTTTGGAGTTTGGATAAGGGTTCAATTGGTGTTCAATTAAGATTAGGGTTCTAGGGTAAAGTTTGGGTTAGGGTTAGGGTTATAATTCATTTAGGGTTACAATTATGAGAAGAGTTTACATTAAATTAGGATTAAATTAGGGTTATAACTAGGGTTTACATTTAATTAGTGTTAGGGTTCAACTTGGGTTAGGATTAGGATTCAATTATGGTTAGAGTTAAATTTAAAGGCTAAGGTTATGATTAAGATTTAATTAAGGGTTCAATTCAATTAAGGTTGGGGTTTTAAGGTTATATTAGGGTTAAGGTTTTAGGATAAAGCTTAGGGTTTGGGTTAGTGGTTGATTAAGATTAGGGTAATGGTTTAACTCGAGTTAGGGTTAAGGTTCTAAGATAAAGCTTTGAGTTAGAGTTAGAGTTAGGGTTAGGGTTAGGGTTGGTGTTAGGGTTAGAGTTAAGGTTTGGGTTCAGTTAGGGTTAGGGTTAAGGTTAGGATAACATTAAGATTAAATTATGGTTAGGCTTATGATTAGGGTTCTAAAAAAAATATTGGGGTAAGGGTTAGGGTTAAAACAAGGTTGCAATTATTATTTGGGTTTAATTAAGGTTAGGGTTCAATTGTTGGTCAATTAGGGTTAGGGTTCTAGAATAAATTTTTTGGGTTAGGGTTAGGGTTGGGGTGGGGTTAGGGTTGGCATTAAAGTTTTCAACTAGGGTGATAGTTAGGGTTAGGGTTACAATTTAATCAAGGTTAGAGTTATGGTTTAAAAAGGGTTAAGGTTTGATTTGGGTTGGGACTCGATTAAGATTCAATTATGCTCAAGATTAGGGTCCAATTAAGGTTAGAATTTAATTAGGATTATGGATAGAGTCTAATTAGGGTTAGGAATGCAATTACAGCTAAATTAGGGTATAATTAGGGTTAGAGTCAAATTAGGTTTAGGGTTAGGGTATAATTATTGTTATAATTTAATTAAGATTAGGTTAAATTAGTATTCAAGTAGGTTAACCATCCATTAAAGTTAGGCTTAGGATTACAGTTCAATTAGGGTTAGAGTTAGGATTAGGTTTAGGGTACAATTAGGGTTACAATTCAATCTAGGTTCAATTAGGGTTAAGGTACAAATAGGGTTAGGATTTAATTAGGGTTCTTGTAAATTAGTGTTTAATTAAGGTTAGGCATCAATTAGGGCTAAGATGAGGGTTCAATTAGTGTTATAATTTTATGATAAAGGTTGGGATTAGGGTTACAATTGACATTCAAATAGGGTTATAATCAGAGTTAGGTTTAGTATTCAATTAAAGGGTTGGGATTGAGGATCAATTAGGGTTAATATTCAATTAGAGTTAGGGTTATAGTTAGGATTCAATCAAAATAAGGGTTAGTGTTAGGGTTAGGATTAAAATAGTGTTCAAAGTTAGGGTTAAAATTCAATTATGGTTAGGGCTAGGTTTAGGGTTAAATTAGGGTTAAAGTTTAATTAGTAGTAGTTTTAGAGTCCAATTATGCTTAGTGTTTAATTAGGGTTAGGGTTAGAGTTTAAGAAGTGCTCATTTTATTTTAGGGTTTACTAAGGATCAAGTTTATGATTAGGGTTCAATCAGGGTTCAATCAAATTTAGGGTATAATTAGCGAAATAATTCTATTAGGTTTAGGATATATATATAAACATCAAGAGATATCCTTCTTGGGGTGTCTTTCATTTTTATGTCAGTAACTGAGTAATTCTAACCATAACCCTAATTAATGTAATATTTAAACTCTACTTCTATTTCAAAATGTAATCTTAACAAAAACTCTAATTAAAATTCTTGAGGCGCCTATTTTCATTTTACCTCAATGCAATAGGAACCTCAATAATGATAACTATGGGCATATTTTATATATATTAATATTTAATATATGTATGCTAGTTATACACCTCTCTAATTGTGATTTATTGAAATGATTTATTTTTGTGTTAGGCTTGGTTCATAGTAATTTCTATTCATCTCAATAGTAATTTTTTTAATGTTTATTTTGATATGAATGTTTTTAACATGATAATATATTAAAAATTGATTTATTTTTATTATCATAAATCAATTACAGATCACTGATAAAATAAAATATATTAAAAATATTTTTATTTCTATTATCATAAATCAAATGATTCTTTTGCAAAATAAATCAAAGTTTTGGAAATATATATTAAAAAATATTAATGGCGGTTAATTTTCTATCATGGTGAATTGTTGGCGGTGAACTTTATTTGGTGATGAATTTGTCATGGCGGTGAATTTTCCCATAGTGAATTGTTGGCGATGAATTTTCCATTATGAATTGGTGTCGGTGAATTTTCCTAAAGACATTGAGGTCTTGGGGTAGTGATTTGTATGGTTTATAGGCTATGTTGGTATATTGTTTGAATCCTCTTTGACTTAAGGAACAAGTTGTATTGATTCACTCTATATTTGAGACAAGTTTGTGCTCTCTTTGATGGTTGAAAGGGTTTTCTCCACATATGTTGGTATCCT
>VDFB02001870.1:0-11197 GCA_007258455.2 Sequoia sempervirens
AAGACAAGGATGGAAGCACAAAATATCCCTTTGCTAAACAAAAGGATATTGGAATTAGGGTTAGCACATGTAGCTAGATTCCCTCCTATAGTGTAGTGTTATGAGTTGGTGCTCGAATGTGTTAGAAACTATGACAGAGGTATGAAAAGGATAGTTGGTCCTCAAGGAAGAATTGTGGCAAACCTAAATCCTGTGTCTATAGCCCAAACCTTTGACATGCCCGACAGATATCATGTGGTGGGTTTTGATATGGATGTGGCAAGGAAGTTCTATGATGAATATACCATCAAGTACCAACAAGTCATCAATTCCTGGCTAGAGAAACCTAAGTCCCACTTTTCTAAGCTACCCAAGCAGCTATTCAAAGCTAAATTTAAGAAGGAATACTATGATGTTATCACCCTTCTCAATAGGGTGGTAAGGTTGAAGAGTGCAGGAGTGTTTGAAAATTGGATGTTCCATGACATTGTGAGAATGGAACAAAATGTTTATTACCATTGGGCAGGCATTATAAGTGCCATGATTCATGAACAGATGTGTAATTTCCTACAAATGAGGACCTTCACAATGACCTCCTACTTGGTTAATGTGCTTGCAAGATTCCACCCATATAAAGGACTAAGTACAAGGGGTGTGTTTGGGCAGGATGTAATTTATGAGGTCTATCCATAGTTACACCTGGGTAACACAAGCTATAGGAGGGTGAATGATGCATTCACCATGTACATCACTAGGTTGCTCCAAGGTGTAGAGCATTTAAGAATATCTAACAATGCCAAGGAGCTAATCAAAAGGTTTGGTGTTTGGTTTATACAGTTTCCCACCTTTTCATATATAAGGATAGATGGTTGTTAGGGGGCTCCATACAAACTTCCTAGGTACCCCATGGATCACATTATACTTTTGGAGGTCACAAGGTAGATATGTGATTTTGATGCAATTTTAAATAAGGATAAACATAAGATTGGATTTGGCAGTGATTTTCCTTTGAGGATAGGGAGTAGTGAGGCATGCCCTTCTATTAATTTGACCTATGCTTCTGAAGAAGAAATGAGTACTCTAGGTTTATCTTTTGATTCCAAGAGATCTAGATTTGATAGGACTAGAAAAGCACAAAAGAAGGCCAGCAGGGAATATAGTCATAAGGATGATATAGAGGACTATTGGGCCAATTGCAGTGATGAATTTGAGATCAGAAGGAATAAGTTTTCTAGGCTACCAGTTAACTTCGTATGTCTATATAATATGAAGGCCATTCCAGATCAAGTATAAGATGATGGAGATTTGATTCAGGGCCATGATTATGATGCTGTGAAGGATAAACCAGTGGGAGAAATAGACTGGCTAGAGGAAGAGAAAATAGAGTTAGAGAAAATTTTGACTCTAGTGATTAAATGTACAAAGCTATGGCTCAAGCATAAGATGTGGGAGTTGGAAAGTGAAGGTGTGCAATGTACCTATGATATAATGGGAGACTTGGAGTCTCATTCCTCTTCTAAGGAGTCAACTGAATAGGATCCTAAAGGTAAGGGCAAGGTGAGCTCTCCTTTTAAGATAGAAATTAAAGATGTTCATGTGGAGGAAGTACATGAGGTAGAAAAGAAAAGAAAGCCCATTGCAAAGAAAAGGAAACATATTTCAAGGACAAATAAATTGACAATGGATGAAGCTGAAAAGGAAGACAAAGAGGCTAGTGTCTTCCTTCCTAAGAGAAGAAGAATAGTAAGATTATCACAAAAGGAAATAGAAGCCTCTAAGGCAGGTGATGAAGTTAGCCCACCAGTAATATATGTGGAGAGCTCAGGAGAGAGAACACAAGTACACACAAGAAGATCAAGGACTCCTTCTCCCAAGGATAGTGTGCCAAGGAAGTATGCTCCTTTAGTTACCCCTATTTTAGAACAATGTGACAATATTCCTCCTTCCCATGAAGCTCACGGTGCACCAAGTGAACCAAGTGAATCCAAAGAGGTAGAGAGTCATCAAGATCTAGAAGGGGAAGAATTTCAAGAAGGTGAGCTCTATAGTGCTGAGGCAGAAATAGAGGTGTTACAATCTCCCCTGGTAACTAATGAGGATTCACCTATTAGAATTGAAGAAGATAGACCTCCTCAGAGAGAGGAAATTCTAGTTAGGCTCCATCACCGGTACATGGAGAAGAAGAGCATGATAAAGGAAAAGAAGATAAATTCAAGGAGATTTCTGAGAAACAAGATTTGAATAAAGATATACCCAGGGATCAATAGGATGAAATAGGATAGAGCAATGTACAATTGGATTCTACTATTCCAAGTTGGTTGGAAAAGGAATTAAAGAGTTAACAGATTGTTGTAGATGATACTCCTCCCAATTGGGATGAATTATTGGAAAATATTTGAAAGGGTAAAGTGAAGAAGAAAGCTAGGGTCATCTCCAAGATTGAAAGAGATGAAGCAAATAATAGGGTGGTTTATATTGCTACTCCTGCCCCTGATAAGAATAGGGATGATGTAACTAGAAGTGACTACAATGTGCAGACTATTAACCTAGGGCCTACTTCCATGGAACAAGAGATTGAAGAGTATGAAGGCTCTAGTGTTATGATCTTGGGTAGATTGAGGAAAGAAGTACATACTAAGCAAGAATTGAAGAAGGAAAATGATAAACTCATGAGATATCTGCAAGAGTTGATGAAACCCTTGCAATCCATCAGCTCCTCATCATCTACTTCAAGCTTCCTACCACAAGAAACAGTATCTGAATTGGAGAGAATGAAAACCACTACACATGCCACAATCAGTTGGTTACAAGGAGTGAAAACTAAAGGAGATGATGTTATTAAAGATATCCTTTCAACTGGAGGAGATGCTATGAGATTAATAGATTGGTTAAGAAATGTGTTATCTCAGGATAAGGAGGATGTGGATCTCCTGTTACAAAAGACTAAGGCCATCATAAAATATAATGTGGAAAAATTGGTAAGTGATGGAATTCTTCCTTCATCTAGAGTTGCAAAACCTTGGGAGTGGTTTGAAGTTCTACAAATAAGGAAAAAAAATTAAAGAAGGTGTATAAGCAGGGAAAACAGATTGAGGACACCTTGACTGAAATCTACAGCAAGTGCATTTCTTTCTTTGAGGTTATGATAGGGAGAAAGATATTTGTGCCAAAACATCTTAGCTTGGAGCAGCTGAGAAAATGGTGTCAAGATGTGTATTCTCCTATCAATGAAGGCCTAGTTACTGAGCATCAATTGGATGATGTAGCTACCTACATTGAAGTAATTGATAAATATCAAACTAGTAAGGTAGATTGGGATAAAATGGTAAAAAAGTCAAGAGAAGATATTAAGTCCATTGAAAAGAGAATTAATATTTTAGCTATGTCACCTGTGGCTGATTTGGATAGGGTATTTTTGATAGTGCATGATAGGATGGAGCACACTAAGGATAAAGGGGGAATTAGTTCATATAATGCTTCATCAGAATTTGTGCTTCCCCATTATTTATCTTCTCCTTCACATGCATTGGACCAGGTTATGTTGGAGATCCCAAGCCAACCTGGATGGAGTACATGCATTTAATGCATATTTTACTTTATTTTGAATTCCTCTTGGCTGACTTGTTTTGTGGCCATTTATTATTGTAAACCTTAATTGGGCCAACATATCTTGGGGGATTTCTATAAATATGGCATTTTGCCTCATTTGTAAGGGCTAGATAGTTTTGATATTTGGTTAAGTAGTAAAGGAAAAGTTAGAGTTAGGAGTTAGTATCATTTTCAAGCAAGTGCTATAACAGAAGACTGGAATTGTTGCTACTTTGGGTGATTTAATGCAAGTAAAGACATTGTGATTTGGTGCCTTTCTTGTGTTGAATTTTATCTAGCATGGTTCTTGAGATTCTATCTTTGGAAATTGCTTAAGTTTTTTTGATATATGCTAGGTTTAATATTTGATTATTTGATGATGTTTATGGTTTGATGCTTGAAGTGTTTGTAGCAATCTCTAGTCCATAATTTTTGTAGCTAACTAACTGTTGGTTGCTTTGCAAAGTTAGCCTAGACTTTTACATTCATTGTGCTAAGTTCAATTGTGAATATTTGTTCATTGCAATTGCAATAAGGTTGTTTTGGATGAGTGTTCATGATTTGAAAATCTTTAATACCTTATAAGATTTCAGATTCATCTAGGTCAAGCAAAAATAGGTTTTTGAGGGATTGGTCCATTTCAAGTGTTTATCATTTACATTGTTTTATTCAAGGGGTAAACACTTTTCACCAGAGCTATGAACCGGATACAACCATTCAACAATACCACCCCAACGGGGTTTGAAACTTGGTGCAAGAACAACAATGCCACCTATAAACCATCACACCATGCCAATACCGACATTTATCATTTACATTGTCAATCTTAGGGTTAGTGTTAAATTTAGAAGTCTCTTAAAACCCTTATCTCATTTGTTGTTTATTTTGAATCTGGGTTAGATTTAGGATTGGAAGTATCACCATATTGCTAGATTTGATAAATTTAAGGATTTAGTATTTTCTTGTAGTAAGGTCCCTCTGTGATTACCAAAATTTTCACATATTTTCTAAGCTTTTTATGCATTGTCAAGACCTGACATTAGAGACCATGGGGTTATCTCTTGAGGCTTGCTAATAGAGATTTACCTTTCAAGAGAGATAGGATCATACTTGTATCTTGTATAAGTTGTTGTGGTTCAAAAAGCACCATCAACAAGGTCCAAAATCACATAGCACATATGTGGCAAATACAATTTTGGGTGAAATGCTTTCGGATAAAACTATTAAATATTTTTTCATTGAAAAATTGAATCATGGTTCAATTTATTTGCATGGTTTTAGGAAAAATGTTTTCGATTGAAACTATCTATGTGGATGCATATGTGGTAATCTAACCCCTCTTTTGGGGAAATTCATAAAAAATTCAGCTTCAACTCTGAATTTATCCAACTAGCGACACTTTCATGAAAATTTGAAAATACCTTTTTGTAGAATTCAGAGTGTAGAATCCAAAAAAAATGATATTTTGATTAGTTTTATTATGATTTCGTAAGAATTTATTGTTGCTGAGTTTCTATTATCAAATATGAGGTTGATTAGGAATTTAAATAATATTAAAACATATTTATTTATTTTTTTAAATATACGGTGCACTGGATGAGATAATCCTCTCCAAAAGGGTATTTTTTTAATAATAAAAAAATTAGACAAAAGTTGGCATCCCATGATGAAAAATGTGACATTTTGGGGAAGTTTGACTTTAAAATGTTATTACAAAAAATATTCAATGAAAATTAATTATTTCTTTCCATGTACTAGATATTGAAGTTAGCTATTTGGAGGAAAAAACTAAGGAAAAAAATTGTTCGTTGTTTATTTTGTGACGTCCCATCAACCTTACTTTTTTTTCTAAAATTTTCAACAATTCAATATCTACTCTTAAATTTATTAAAAATATATCAATCTAATTTTTTTTTGAAAAAAATACAATCATAAACTTCATTAAGGGTTCTACTTTTCATTAGTTTATATCATTTTTAATTTAAAAATATAAAGGCCACTTTTATGTGGTCGAAGTTAGAAATTTATATTTTTGTTGGTCATTTCTTTTATAGAAGTGTAACACAAGTTTATATTAATAGAATTTTTAGAACCATCCATCATTTGGAAAAGATTAATTGGTTGAGAGATGACATATATATGATACTTCTTACCCTTATACCAAAATTTTATACACCAATATAAGATGGTATGAATCTCATAGCATGAAATCATGGAAGCCCTAAATGAACATTGTCAAAAAAAATTCCCAAGGTCACATGGAACAATATATCCAATGTACATGAACGAGCTATGATGGGAAAAGTAATTATGTATACACAACTTCTACCCACATTATCAAATCCTCTATTAATAACTTTGAATGACTATAATTTTGATGGATCTCCCTTTAGTCATTTCAAGCAAATCTTACTGCATATGTTCAAGTTAGATTCATTATTAACTAAAGGGTTTGTGCAGGATCATGGGGGGAAAATAGTGGCAATACAACAAAAAAATGCGACATGAGGAAGTGGAAATTGTGGAATTCACGTTTGACTTTTTGGTTGTCTTGGTAAAATATACATTTTGCTAAGGTAAAGATCGAAGCATAATGGATATCCATTACTAGAAGATATGTGCTTTTTAAAAAATGGATATCTAGTTATAATGGATATCCGATTTATAAATAGCAGATATCTGTTACTTGGGTTTAACAATAGATATTTTTTATATATATTGGATATCAATTATTCGAAACTTACAATTTTTTGAGACTAAGTACATGTATTTAATATAATAATATACTAGAAAGCGCACCTTGGTGTGCAATGGGTATGTCGAAGAGATGTGGAAGGTCAATTAGAAAAAAAGGTCTTTTTTAGACAGTTTTTATTACATGAGGTCGCTTGGTAGGTCACTTAGAAAATGATGTTTGTACAAAAAAGGTATCATTGGAGAAGCGATAGCTTCAAATCAACTATGCATCCTTTTATAGGGATCCAAACATGAATGAAACAAAACCTCTGAATGAGGAAGATAATTAGGCTCCATTAACATCATGCTCATGTTATGTTTGCAATAGAGAGGGAGGGAAAGATAGAGATAGAAAGTAGGAGAAATAAAGGGGGGAAAGCAAGAGAGAGAGGGAAGGCAGGGAGGGTGGAGGTTGGGGAGGGGGATGTGGGTGTTGTATCAATGAGAATATATACATGTATATGTTCATATAAGTCCATGCTATATGTCTACAAATGAAATTTGTATTTAGAAACCAAACTTGCAATTATTTCTACCAAATAAACTATTCTCAACTAATCATAAGACCCACTATGTGCACACATGCATGTAGATGTGTATTTAATGTTTAAATCAAATGGGTATTCTAAAGTAAGACACAATATCCTATAAGCCTACTAAACTATGTGTTCTCTCCTTGGCCAAGTGAGATCCACAATGTACGCAGGAGTATTTTCCCACTTACATTATATTTTTTTCAACAAGGTGTATCACCCAATCAGTATTCAGATAGGTGTCATCAATGACATCTGTAATAAGGAATCATAGTTGCAGATAATTATATCATGTCTTGAAGCAAACTACAAGTATAACACATAATCTTATGTGTATAAAGATTGTATATCTATAAATGTACATGATTTATTTATATCTATCAATATTTAAAAAGTTGTACTAATAAGAACTCTATCAAAGATGCTATGCATGCTCTAATTACAAGTCCCAATGTGCGTGCATACACAATATTCACACACACAAATCTATACATGTGAATGAAATGTATATTTAAAAATAAAAATTTGTTGGAAATTCTATCCAGTAATGAATAAAATTATAAACCATACTTCAATAAATGAAATCTAACTTATGAAACAATGGCAAGTGACTTACCTCAAGATTGTACATATAAATTTGAAGTGTGCTATTTAAGGATTTTTTTTTTTCATTGGTGCTTTATGGCAATCATATGGATGCATCTTTCTAAGAACCCTATGAATACTATTTGGGATGCAAGAAGGTAGTAGGAAGGAGATCCATAGAGATAAAGCCTTACAGTAATGTTAACTTAACCCTAAATTGAAGTATTCAAATACAACTCAAAAGTATAGGATTTGTATGTAGTCTATGGACTACTACCATACATTAATTAGAGGATGCTATTGAAGGATTGTTTTTCTCATTGGTTCTTTTTGGTATTCATATGGATGTATCTTCTTGATAACCCTATCAATATTGTTTGGGATGAAAGAAGGTAGTAGGAAGGAGATCCATAGAGATAAAGCCTTATAGTAACATTAACCCTAAATTGAAGTATTCAAATACAACTCAAAAGTCTAGGATTTGTATGTAGTCTATTGATTACTATGTTATACATTATAAAAATATTGTGTATACATAGTCTAGAAGTTTTTACAAAGAGTAGAAAAACTACCAAAACCATTTGAAAATGCATCCTATTGTCTTGCACATAAGTTAATTCCTAGTTGTGGGGGACACCCTATTGTACCTCCAACTAGATTGCAATCAAACATCCTTGCAACTTCATTTTGAGCATTTCATGTCATTCACGAATATGGGTATTCTCCAAACATCAAGCACAAACCATTACATATCAAGTTTACAAAATATCAAACATTAAGAAACAATTATATATGAACCTCTCTCAGAATTTTTAATAATTTGTACTGACCCAAATTGGATATTGTTGCTTCCAATCATGAAAAAGAAAAAGGAAAAATTAGTGCCAATGATATGTTCTTACAATACTCTATTTAATAAAACCCTAAGCTAATGGGTATGTGCAGGATCGTGATGGGCCAAAAAGTGGTGATATGATGGGTATGTGTAGGGTATGTGGCTAACGACTTTTTTTCTACCCAAAATTGATGAAACGAAAAGAGTTTTTAAAAGAGATTCTCAGCTCTCCAAGAATATAAATTATGATTAACATAATATAGGATTAATTTATTTTTTTGAAAAACATCTATAGCTTAACATTATATGCTTAACATAATATAGGATTAACATAATGAAGTTGCAAGTTGCAAGGATGCTTAACATACGTCACATTATATGCTTAACATAATATAGAATCCAAAATATACGTCACATTATATGCTTAACATAATATAGGATTAATTTATTTTTTTGAATTTCTTGAAGTTTTGACCAAGTTAAGGTGGTCAGACATATGAGTTTTTATATTTTTTAAAAGTTGTAATAAAAAAATCATAATTAATTATTTACTTGGAAAAATATTATAAAAAAAAAGGATCACATCGGGACATGAGTCCTCTACTTATATCTAAAATATTATAAAAAAATACAATCATTTTATTGTGGTTAGGGTGGTTAGACAGACACCTACTTCTTATTTTTTCCCTGAAATTTAAATACTATTGCATTGAAATTTCAAATTTGAATCACCAAATAGATTTAAAAAAAAAAAAAACTTAGTAGTTTAGAAACTACATTCAATTTTATACAGATTCTATCTTACATATTTTTAAAATAATATATATAACCTATGCAAATTTTTACATCAAGCTGCCCGACTCTGATTTTTTTGAATTTTTCACCACTTAAGGGCTTGTTTTTTCCATAATGATCCTACACATACCTTAACCATAAAACAATGGTGGGTAAAATGATATCTAAACAACATAGCCACAATTAGGGCCAAACAAGACCCGAGATATAGGCCACTTTAATATGTTGAGAACCACCACTAATCTTGTATAACCCTCTCACTACAAACAGTATATCTAACTCACCATACATGGAACCAAAAAAATATCCCTAAGGATAGAAAATCCTTAAAGATTTCATATCTTTACAATGCATTAGCTCAAATGAAAAATACATGGTTAATTTTTTAGTAGAAAAGGAAAAAAATATTTCTGAATCTTCAACCAAATTTAAGTTAACAAGAGTTAAATGCACATATCAATTGTCGACACCATGATTTTGTAACAATAATGAAATCTTTTCAAGTTGTGCACAACTTTATCCTTTCGAAATCTACCAAATATAGAATCCCCAAACTTGTATCTTAAATCAAAAAAAGAAAATATCACATAAAAATATGATAATTCAAAACAAATTAAACTAATTTTGTTCAAGTATTGGTAGGGTTTATAACTTATGAAGGATAGATCACGAGCTTGGGGCACTCTAGGGGGATTTCATCGCTAACATTTTGGCAAGAACCTTAGATTATTGTGTTGTGTGATGATAAAATCAACATAATTTGCAAGAAAAGCTTACAAAACCATTAATACAATTTTTTTTTTAATTAAAATGAGACTAACCAAAAGTAATCTCCTTACAGCTATTATTTAAATATTTTCATAGTAGGTGATCATATTTTTTGCTGCAAAGTCACTCCTGCACATTTAGTGTAAATATGATTGGACTCAACAATAAATATGGCAAACAACTTGCAAAAAGATTGTAACCCAGGCGATTGCAAAATAATTAAAGTCATGTATGTTAAAGTCATGCCAGTTCTAAGCATCTACCCTTTCCTAATAAAGATGAAGTTGTTGGCATAGCCTCCATAAACTACAAATTGCATTTCAATATACACAATACAACCACACATTGTCGTGATAAATATAAAATAAGGTACAAAAGATCGATGGAAAAATTGACATAAATGATCAGTTTGATCGTCTCCCAAGGGGTATTGAGAATTCTAAACCATCAATTAAATATTTTAGCTTGATCATCTTCACATTAGATATGCCTTCGACATAAAACATATTATTATTAATATTAATATATGTCATATTTAAAAAATATATATCAAAGCTTTCAAAAATAGGTAGCTCCCTATATTCCATGAAAGAAAAAGATAGTTACAATGCCATCAAAGGCCAAAATAGTTGCTGGCACTAGTATCCACACCAATGAAAAAGCTATAGTCTATCATCATTTTCCTGTAATTATAGATTGAAGCCAAGGCATTACATTGAGTGGTAAAGATAACCCACTCCATTAGCAATCTCCACCAGCCGAGCAACAATATCTTGCAGGAGTAGATCAGGATTGGCCTCCAAAAAAGTGATAAAGGCGCTGGTGTTGTTTTCAGCCTCCGCCCCTTTTCTAAACATCTTCTAGGCCTTTCGAAGTTTCAGTTTTTTTCTTCTCAGTGCGTGGACTTAAAACCCCAACCACGAAACTAAAAGTTGAATCGGCATCAACATTATCCATGGCAGTCATCACGTCATCTATATGCTCCCCACGAACCGTGTGTTCTCCAACTTGAATCCCCCATACCCTGAATCCCAGAACTTTGATATAGTTTATGAAAAAATGTTGATACACCAGTCCGTCATGGATATGGCACCACCCCAGAAGTTGTCTTCGATAACTCTCATGATGGCCATACAGGCATCCACATCCCCCTTCTGAAATAGGTATGCTATCTGTGATGCGCTAGTTTCGTTGAGTTGTTCATCACAACCCCCTTGGTAACCCCGAAAAAAAACAGCCTTACTGCCAAGAAGCACGAGCAAACAACCTCTTAGTAACCATATAAGCATTTATAGACAATGAATAATTATTAGACGCAACATCACCATGCTGAGATGGATCATCCGAATCCGCCATACACCCTTCTTTGTTTGAAACT
>VDFB02001871.1:0-14578 GCA_007258455.2 Sequoia sempervirens
TTGATCTATTTCAGATCAATGATTTGACATCACTAACACCACCATATTTAGTCATGCTAATCAAACATCATCTATACATCAATTTTGACATTACAATAATGTTGACATCAATGACAACAATATGAGTAACATAATTTTCCATACATCCACCAATCTTATCAATGACAAACCAAACTTCAAAAAATCTCCCCTAACAAGTTATGTTTCCTACAAGGATTTAGTACATTAGATACATTATGAAAAAAGATGGTTTGTGGGCCTTAAAAGGATAGGTGCAATTAGAGATTGGCCACCTCATTCAAATATCATAGAATATTATCAAAGTTTAGGATTGTCCAAATTTTACTAGAGGTTTGTGTAACTCAAATTCTCACACTTGGCATGACCTATGAACAAATCATTCAGGTGAGGGTAAAAGAAAAATTCCCTTAAATAGAGAGACTATAACAACCATTCGCACAATTTAAGTAGAGACTTTATTTAAGACCTACACTAGTTCTTATTGATTTGAAATAATACTTTGAAATTGAAGTTGATACCTCAAAATATGCACTTAGAGTATTTTTGACTCAATTTTGTCATATAATTATGTAATATGTAGTGAGATTTTATCTAATGTTATGTATAGAAAACCTAGCTAGGAAAAGGATTTGTATCCATTGTTCTAGCCTACAAATAATAGAATTACTATATCTTGGGAAAGAGATTGTTATTCACATAGATCATAAGAATCTTAAATTTATATAAATATAATAAATTTTGTAGAATGACCAACATCAAAGGTGGTGTAGTATCCTCAAATACTTTCACCTCAACATTTTCATAAGAAGGATGAACAAATAAATTTACAAACTAATTGGGTTGGCTTCCAATCATAACCTTGATAACTATGTTGGACTCTTTTGAACACTATAGAAAAGATTTACCTTAATTGTATTCAATATTAATCCTATTTGTTGATATCTATCCACAAAAGACTCAAATTATAGATAAGTCCTTTATTATTATCTATAAGATAAAATCCTCTATCACATAATTTCAAAACAAACAACACCTAATTGAAAAGGTAAGAGGTAACAATGTAGAGAGAGGAGAGAGATAGAAGAGAGGGAGAGAGAAAAATAGAGAAGGGTATGGAGGGAGAGAGGGAGAGGTAGAGAAGGAGAGAGGAAAATAGAGGGAGGGGTAAGGATGGAGGGAGGGAGAGGTATAGAGCAAGAGACTTAGAGAGGGGAGAGACATAAAGAGAACAAGGTGGTGGAGAGAGGGAAGGATTGATAAAGAGTGAGAGAGAATGTGAGGGAGAGATGGATTTTCAAAGAAAACAATAATGTGAGCATGTTATAATGCACTCATGTTATTGTTTGCTTTGGAAATTTATAAGCCTTTCTCTTGGATTTTCATTTTCTTTCCAACCCAAATGTTTGGAGTTGCTTTTGAATGTCCAAAGACATGTTTCACCAAATAAACAAAATAATGGCACTAATCTCAAGGTGTATCCCCAGCCAAGTTTGCACATGTTTCAATAAAATGCATCATGATGAATTCATAAGATCTCTCTTAGCTTTCTAACCATGTAATATTTTTCACATTTTTAGTATGCTAAGGTGTTTTGAGTATGTTAAGGTTTTCATCTTTAATTTCTTTTGTTAGTGTATTTGTTTTTTTTATCAAAAACCAATGTGTGGTATTTTTTATTTTAATTTTTAACCATTCATCAAAATTTCAAATAAATTACATTTTTATAAACTAGATTCCATTCTACATATATTAAAAAATATATATTTTTGATCAATTTTCAAAAAATTAGGGGGGAGACACTCAATATTCTATTTTTCATGATGTTTCCCCTTTAAAAATTAGTAAAAAAATCATATATTCATAAAAAATTAGCAAAAAAATCAAGCATAAACTACATGGTGTTAGCTAATTTCTCAGGAAGCAATTTTTAAAATAATAAAAAATTAACATTTTAGGGACACACGGATGTATTTTTTTAAAGAAAAAAAGAACCACTTTTTGGCCCCATTTTGAACCCTTAATCTCTACCATTTAAAAAAAATAGTAGTTTAGAAAGTTAATTTGGAGCATTATGACCCTTGTTTTTGTTGCATCTTCAAATTTTGAGTGTAACTATCTTTAATTTCTCATCCAATGTCATTCTTTCCTAATTTAAAAAAAAAAAAGCCACTTAAGACCCCCTTTGGTTCCCCATCTTTGTGCATTTACTCAAGCAGATATCTATTTTATGAACAATTAAGATTAATATTATTTTTAATGTGTTGATTTGGTTATATTTAATTCCATATCTATATGTGGCCATATCATTGGGGATTTCAAAGAAACATGTTCAAACTCTTTACATGGTTGTTCATCTTTTTTATAAAGGTGCAAAACCATTATATTATAAAACCACCACATAAACATATAGCAACATATAAATGTGAGTGTTATATGAAGTGATTATGGTTTATTTAAGGGTTTTTTTCACACTCTATAGTCATTAATTAATATATCACCTTAGGGAATACCCACTTTATCCTAGTAGACCCTAAAGTTGAAGAAGATATTACCCACCTTAGTAATTTGGCCTATTAGTCTCCCAACCTAATCATATGTTAAATGTATTTTTTCTCTAGTTTGACATCATTAGCACTAAAATATGAACTAACTTTATGGATTTTGAATAATAAAAATTTGAGCACCAACATAAACTATTTGAATTACCTAATCTTTCCTCCTCTTCAAGCCCCTTCATGAGATTTTTGTTACACTTTCTTTGTCTTAGAGGATAGCTCAAAAAAATATTTCTTATCCTCTTTTGGCTGTAAAGTTGTAGGATAAGGATTATTATCTTTGAAAATAACATTGCTATCATACAAAAAAAATTCAATGATAATTAATGAAGCTAGACATATCATGTTATTATTTTCTAACATTGACTACCTCATCTTAGGTACATGAGAATATACCTCACAACCAAAATAATGAATTTTTTTAATGATTCTTATCCATAAGAGATGACACAAGAAGTTACTATTAATTAGGTAACAAGCCTTAGAAACCACTTATTCATAGAAATTATTTTTCAATATTTCTCAATGAAGAATACTCCTAGCCCTCTCCATTAGAATTCTATTTATTATCTATGAAAATCCATTCTATTGTGGGGTAGATGGATTTTTCTTATTTGTCTCTAGACCTAATTCTTCTTAAATATTCTATCAAAATCTACTAAATAAAAATCACAAAAATTATTAGTTCCTAAAGCCTTGATCTCCCCCATTGATTTTGTTTTCTTAAAGGTCCTTAAAATCTCTAAAATTATTGAAGTCTTAGATTTCATTTTATGGAAATATTCCTATATCCCTCTATGTTACTCATCCAAAAAATGATATGTAATACAAATATTTCATATTCAAATGAAAGTTTATAGGACTGAAAAATAAAATTAATAATATCCAACACCCAAATTATTTGTAAAAACTCAAAGAAAACTATTTGTGGTTCTCTCTATCATATAGAAAATATTCACAAAAATAAAACTCAAGAGTGCAATCAATCAAATCCTCTATTTTCTTTAATGCTCCATAGACCTTTGTCACTTATGTGGTAAATTCACTAGTACCACAACACTATCTTCTCTATAGGTAACCTAGCCTTTGAATAAATATCTCCCTTAGGAAGCAAAAAATAATGACCATTAAAATTAGATACAATAGTCCTCTTTAATGATGGTTCCAATAGTGGTTGTAGAATCCATAAATCTCTTCACTATAGTAATAAAGGAAGTATTTCCCTATATTATGTATACATCAATCTAAAATAGAGTTCCCACATTAACACCATGTGTAGGAATCGTATCTCCTAATAAAATCTTACACTGTCCACTTAAGAATAAAAATTGCACACCCATTTCATTAAGTTTACTAAATAAAAATTAATTATATACCAAACCTAGGATATATAATACACCATTGATTCCCTTCACATTCCCATTAGGTAATTATATCAATAATCTTCTACAACAAATAATCATTACATGAGAGTCATATATAAGGTAAAACTTCCCATCATAGTATTTTAAATCCTTTAAAAACCAACCCCAATATAATTTCATTTGGAAACAAGCCTTAGAGTCTATCAAGCATGCTCTTACTGATGCATGTGTTGCTATGGCTATGATAAATTCACCTCCATTACCTTGAGAGGACTTTTCAAACTAATCATTAAAATCATTATTCTTTCCTTTTCCATTCCTTGCATCCTCTTTTGAAATAAAAATCCATATAAAAATTCAAATATTTTTCCTTGGTCTTATTAGTATATTTAGATCTCCCATGAGACTTATATCTAGAGGTATTTATTCTATTCCTTATTTCCTTTCTCCTTTGATGTTTCATGAATATATAGGACCTACTCATCAAATTCAAAAAAAAAAATCTACATATCTTTAAAAGATAATGATGTCACTACCTCATCTATTTTGAACTTGGTTTTATTTCTCCCAATCTCCTTCACCAAGTAATCCCTTATTTTTTGAAAATAACATAATAAATTCATGCAATGATCCTCATCCTCCATCTTCATTCCAATGAAATGAAACTAGATAAAAATCATGTTTAAAGAATTCATGTGCTCTACCAAATAGCTATCATCCTCCATCCTACATCTATATAACCTCTTTCATACGAAAAGTTAATTTGCAAGAGATTTAGATTGATAAATGTCATCCAAATTATTCCAAATATTCATAACATTATATTCTTGATGTATATTAAATAATATAGAGAATTTCAAATAGACCCTAATGCAACCCATCACTTTTTTATCCATTTTATCCTAATCTTCTTGAGATGTAGTAGAAGGTTTAGATCTAGATACCATAGTTCATAGATCTCTATCGACAAGCATATCCTCCATCTTGAGATTCTAATATTCAAATTCTTTTCTCGATAACATTTTCATTTCTATCATTTATGTTCTTGTCAATTTTATTATAAAAAAAATCTTCTTCTATTCAAGTTTCAAATCAAAAAATACTATTAAAAAAATAGTTGCCTTAACACCTAGAATCCATGGTGATCAAAATGTGGTATATGCTTCCTACACTAATCTCAAATAGCATATTCCTTTGACCTATCATAAATTTTGATCTAAGAGACCACTTGAGCCCCTTTTCTTAAATTGTAGATATCAAAGAGATCTAAATATTTGATATTTTGAAATGATTTTTTGGTCATGAAATAATTTGTATATCCTAAATTTTACATTTTTTATATTCTTAACACTAGGAGCAAGGTTGGGAGACATTTCCTATATTTTTTTTATTGGAACTCTAGTGGCCACATAGGTGATAGTAGTTTTAAGCGATTTTTTTTTTACTCAAAGTTTTTAAAGGTACATAAATATTTCACCAAATATGGTTTGATTGTCCTAAAGTGGGAAACAAATTTGAACTTTCATTGAACTAGGTGTGAAAATGTAATGATTATAAGTTTGACTAAGAGAATTGAAGTTATTAGGATGCAAATGGAAGGAAAATGGAAAAAATGATATGAAGATTAGAAACATGTATAAATACATGAAGACTATTACCTAGGATTTTAATAATAGAAAACACAAACAATGAAAGATGAAAAGAAAATTAAATTAGAAATGGGGATATTTTTAATTTACACTTAATAATATTAGACAATGAGCATGCAAATGGTTCAATTCACCAAATGAAAGAATAAAAACTAACAACTATATCCTATAATTATGTGTTTTTACTGAGGAGCTAGCTAGATTATTTTCAAGTGTACCCACTAACTATAGACTAGATTAAAAGTTCATAAATAAAACACTTAATTTAATTCAATTTGATCTACTAAAGAGCATGAGCTAGGAATTAGAAAGTTGTAAAATGAAAATACTATTAAAAGGAAATCTAAGAATTTGATGATATGTGCCTACGAGTTGGTGAATCTAGAAATAGAAAAAAAGAAGTTAGGAGTCATAAATAATTGGTCTAGTGATGTTACTTTTGTTGTTCGATGAATTTTCTAGGAATAGGAGGGTGTTATTGCTACAATGTAAGTCACTATTGTTATACTACAAGGTTTCGATGTTGTCCAACAAATAAAATCAACAACTTGTTCCTATGCAAGTGAGATTCAATCCAAAGGATCTATGCAACTTTTAAAAATCATTCATCTACAACTTCTAGTTCCTTTCATACTTCTATAATTAAAACATTTATTCTTGATAGTGAGATATATTAACCTAAAACATAAGGTACAATGGGGAAACTATGTTGTATGGAAAACTACCTTAGTTAACCCACTAATAGAAACTTTACAACCTCCACAATAACATTATTTGGAAACATATTAGTATGTATAGACATAGTCAATGTGTAATTATGGTGTGAATGATAGTGGTAAAAAAATCAAAGCCTAGTGGTTGACACTATTACAAGTGTTTTATATGAAGTGTTAGGGACAAATAAGATGTAGACATGACCACAAGAGGGTGTTCAACAAGGTGAAAGGCTTCGCATATGTATATTCAAAAATGATTATTGAGGGGGAAAAGAGGAAATCTTCTAATTTTTGAAAACAAGAAATAGAAGAAGAGATTTGAAGAATAAGAAGAGGGGACACAAACTATAAAGATTCTCAAAAAAAGATTTTATAATGATTGGTCTTCAAATTTCAAATTTTTCATCCTTTCTCTATAATACCTTCCTTATAGATTGTATGATAGAGAGAATAGCATCGTACCATGTTTTCACAATTACATCTAATGATATAATAAAGTGGAAAATGGGCTTATAAATGAAACCCATACTAGGTATTTAGTTCATAAACATTCTTCTAATTTAAAGGCATGGCTACCTTTAATGTACTTTTACATCCAAGTACAAGCAAACAAGGAAGGTGACTATCAAGATGGCCCATCTACTCACTCTACTGCATTATTATGACAAAGTGTTGAGCACCATCGCTCTCGTTCTGCCTACCTCGTGCTTGGCCAGATACGCGTGTCCAGTATATATGATATCTTGTTGATGGAGGAGCCTCATTTGACATCAATGTTTATCTACACTTTCAACACAAATCACAAGCAGTAGTTATATCTGTCTCATCTTTTAAGAATATGTCAATTAAAATAATGAATCTTCCTTTTTTAAATACAACTTCGCTTACAACTATGGATGAGCCTCAACCTAGGGATCAACTCAGCTAGCAGCAGCAGCGGAATAATTACAGATGGGCATCAAATTTCAAAGTTCATAGAGCCCACTGATTTATACTCTATTTCCAACAAGCTCAAGCTTTCATGTTATACTCTTTTTTAAATGTAATTTAATGTTTTATATGCCATGAACAATGTAGGACCAGTTGAATATATTAGTCTTAAAACATGTTGAATAGAGATGCTTCTTGATAACTTTTAAGGACCCTATAGTATACTATACCTTTTTTCTATGATGACCCATATTTCAAAAATTGGGTATTAGTCACATCTCAGTAAAAAAGCATTGCCAAAACCTCATGTAGATGACATCTTCACAGTTTTAAGGTCAAAACGTCAGCTTTTTCATTCTATTTTGCTCAGAAGATTAAAACTTTTTGCAGTACTAATGTGCCAAAAAGTTGCTGACAAATATTCTCTTTACTGAAAAGGCCCAATTCTGAGCAAAGTTATTATGCACTAAACATGTACTATTATGTCAAGGCTAATAGGTCCTCAGCAACAATGGCTTAATTGGGCTGTCATTACATAAACATTATTCGAAAGCACTCTTAAAAAGCACAAAAAAAGGCAATCCAGGATGACCCAATTAAATAATTTAAATGCAGCATCGACTAAAAGTTGCCATCATATCTAAGATAATTGCCTGACAGCTCAGACTGTAACGCATTATGTATACAACATTAAAATATGAAATTTTCTCTGCAGCAGCCATGCTCCGACCATAAAATAAATCTGCATTTTATGCCCATCACAGTTCCCCTAATTGGGATAACTGAAATAATGCAGGAATCACTTGCTTATATAGTAACTAATTTCTTTTGAATACGGCCTGTGTTCTTTAGTATGGAGAATTTTATTTTTTTTCAATATTTTAGTTAGAAATCAGAAAGCAGCTAACAGCACGTAGACTGAGATTAAAGAATCTCTGTGCACATATTTCAGCACTTGGAATCTGGGCACATTTTGTCGTTAGTATTTGGACGAACTTTTGAAGACGTATCTTAGGACACGCTGGTTTAACGTGGGTGCTGCTGCCCATATCACAGACGATGAGCATTTGCTGACGTAGTAACTGCGTTGTCTTGTTAATTTTGTTTTTCCCTTTCCTCTCTTGGAGCCTTTTATTCTTGGAATGTCCAGTGAACTCAACAAAGGAAAAAGAATACACATGGGTTGTTTCAATGAAATGGTTATTATATTTGTAGCATTTGCAGAGGTTATGCGGATAGAAAATTATATGTATGTTAATATGTTAGAGAGTATGTGTTTGAGTATAGGTGTGTATGGATGTTATGTGCTTCAAATTCTAGTTGTCGGTGGTTGGATTAAACAATTAATAATAAGTGTTAAATAATGTAATGAAATAAATTTAGACAAATGTAGATTTTTTCCTTAAAGAAATTAAATATTATCTGATTTTGAAATATTTGCATACAAATTTAAAACATAAAGCAATGCAAATGAAAAAAATAAAGTTGCCATCAAATTGACAAAAAAATATTGCAAATGGAAATAGAATGTTCCCATCTAGTTGGGAAATCAATATGTATGTCGCTTTTCCACGATAAGTGAGATTTTGGAGGCTTTCATCTAATATTTCGGAGGCTTTTACCATTAAATAAGAGCTGGTGTAAGATTAAACAACAACTGAAACTTGTTTTTCAACGACTCAACAATGGTTTGTAGGCGTGAGACTTGTTTCACGCTCAAATCAACTCAAATCTCATTCTATATGTAGTCTATCAGCTAATTATGGGTTTTCTTCATTAATTCATTAATTGAGGTTGGTCCTTGATGATTCTAATTAATGATAAAATTCTTTCCCTTGCATAAACTTGTATTCACATGAGCATCGAGAATGTGCAGCCTATAAGTATTGGATGTTGATTTGTAATACAACCTTCAAGATTGAGAAGCTAGCAATTTGTATGATTTTTGATAAACTAAAACAAATCAAATTACAATGACAAAGAAAGAAAAACCAAAAGAACATATTTAGTTCAAATCTAATCTAAAAGACTAATACAAGATCATCCATTCGATTATATGAATTATTTTTCAACCATAGTGATTACACAATAATAATCAACAAAGGTTTAACTGAAGAATTGATAAAATAGATAAAAGGTTATCCATATGATGAAAAAGAGAGAGACAAATAGATCATGAATTTTATAGTAATCATATGATAGTGCACAATTATAGATTTATAAATCACTATAACAATTTGAAAACTTAAATGATTACTACAATTTCTTGGAGCCTATGTAAAGTCTCTTTTTTTTTTGCCCATGGTTAAAACTTTGACCCAATCTATAAAAGTAATTTGTATTCCCTTTGATGTCATAACTTGTGAGCATGTGCAAGATCATGAGGAACCAAAAAGTGGCAATGAGAAAAAAATGTGCATTTTTACTTCACCAAAATCACGAAACAAAAGTTGACTTTTTGGTATGGGTCCGGTAAAATTTGAATCTTCTTTGGTAATACCAAACCAAAATGGTTATCCATTTCCCAAAATTATTTTTCGTCAATTTTATGTATTCAAAACGGATATTCATTTTACAAGAAAAATGGATACCTATTTTGAAAAGAAAAATAGATATCCATTTTGAAAAGAAAAACATAAATTCATTTTCAATAAGTAGTTTAGTTAATTTTATATTTTCAAAACAGATATTCATTTTGAAAAGTGCAAAAAAACACACTTTAGTAAAATGGGCATAACTTTTGTATTACTTATCAAAATTTTGATTTTTTATAGGAGTTGGAAAAGTGATTCAAAGATCTACACAATGGATAATATGATTGTGTGATATATTGAGCATAAAAAACTAATTATAATCATTTTAAGTTCCTCCTTAATTTTTGAAATTTTAAATGCTCATAATTCATGCATACAAATTCTTTTATTTAAATTATGTTTTGCAATAATCATCCTAAATGACTTGAAACATTAAAGAAGTAATAAATAATGAAACATTTAGATTTTTGTACTAAGGAGAGTACAAAGTATACATAAATCATCATAGAAGGCCTCCTTGTTGTCTTTGATTCTCTGTGTACCTTTACCCAAGTTGAACTAGGAGAACATATCTCTCTCTCCCTCTATATAATTATCTATCTCCCCCTCTCTCTCCTCCTTCATTCACCCTCTCTACAAGTATCTCTTCACTTTTCCCTTGCTCTACCTCTATCTATATCTCTCCTCTCTCTCTCCCTCTCTACCTAACTCCCTCCCCTTCTCTTACACTCTATATTTCCCAAGTTATATATCCCTACATATATCCCTCTTTCTATCTCTATCTCTCCCTATCTCCCTCTATCCATATCACTCCCTCTTTCTATATCTCTCTACTTCTCTCTTTATCTCTTTATTTCTCTCCCTTCCTCTATCTATTTATATAATCATCCTCTTCATCAAGTTATCTCCATATCTCTATCTCACTCATATATACACACACCCAATTTTTTCCTTTTTATCTCTATCTCTTTATTTATCCCCCTCTATCCATATCTCTCTCTCCCCATTTCTCTATAGCTCTCTACTAATTATCTCTATCACTTCCTTTCTCTCTCTCTTTCTCCCTCTATCTATATATCCCTATCTCTCTTTATATATCTATATATATCTCATTATCTCTACCTCTCTCTCTTATTCATCATCTCTCTATCCCTTTCTATCCATATCTTTCTCCACCTCTATCTCCCTATCTCTCTATCTCTCTCCCTATTCCTCTTTATCTATCTATATCTCCCTCTATCATTATCTCCTCCTCTTTCACCTCTCCTCTATCTATTGATCTATATCTCCCCCTCTTATTCTCTCTCTACCTCCCTCTCTATCTTTACTCTACCTCTATCTCTCTATCTATCTCCTCACTATCCCTCCCTCCCTCCTTATCTCCCCATCTCTATCTCTCCCTCTTTCTTTCCTCTCTCCCTCTCCTCTCTATCTCTTTCTCTATCACTTTATCTTCTATATCTCTCTATCTTCATATTCCTCTATATATCTCCATCTCTTTATCTTTGATTACTAACTTCCTATCTCTATATATATATGCATCTCTCCCTTTACCTATCCTTTTTTTATATATATTCTCTCCCTCTCCCTCTATCTTCATATCTACCTTTCTATAGAGAGAGGGTGATTGGAGATAGAGAGGAAAGAGGGAAGGTTAAAGAGGTAGAGAGGAGAGAAGAGATATAAATAGAGATATCTAAAGGGAAAGACATGGGGAAATAAAGAGGGATAGAGTGAGAAGTATGTAGTGAGAGAGAGAGAGGAGAGATAGAGAGAAGTAGAGAGGTAGAGATAGAGAGCTAGTGTGGGAGGGATATAGACAAAGTTAGGTAAAAAGAGAGGAGGATGGAGATGGGGAAAAAGATAAATAGATATATAGAGAGAGAGGTAAGGTGGGAGGTATAGAGGGAGGGTGAGGGTAAATAGGGAAGTATAGAGGGAAGGGGATAGAGAGGTGAGTTTGGAGGGGTAGAGTGTGATGTAGGTAGAGAGGGTGAGGGGAGGTAAGGATAATTAGAGAGGGAGAGGGAGAGAGAGAGACAAGGAGAGAGAAAGAGAGGGAAGGTGGGAGAGAGAAGGAGAGGTAGGTAATGAGAGAGAGGTAGGGTGGGAGGGATAGAGGGAAAAGTAGGTAGAGAGAGAGGGTGAGTGCGAAGGTGAGAGAGGTAGATATGAAAAAGAGGATAAAGAGAGATATAGAGATACATCTAAAGGGAGGATGAATGAGTGAGGGATGGAGTGAAAGGTAGGTAGAAAGAAATATAGAGGGATAGAGGAAGGGAAAGGTAGAGATAGAGGTAGGATGAGAGGGATATAGGGAGAGGCGGGTAGATAGAGATGAAGATGCAAATGTGAGATTAAGATAAGTCGAGACAAAGATAGGCAAAGGTAATATTGTCACCCTCCATCTCTCTACCTACCTTTCCCTCTATCCCTCCAACCATACCTTTCTCTCTTTGTCTCTACTTATCTTTATCTCCCATTTGCATACTCATCTTTGTTTACCTACCTCTTCCTATATCCCTCCCACCCTACCTCTCTATCTTTACGTATACCTTTCTCCCTCCCTCTCCACTTATCTCTATCTCCCCTCTAAATTTCTTCTCTCAATATACCTCTCACTCCATCCCTCCCTCATTCCCACTCTCTCTCTTTAGATATCTCTCTATATCTCTCTTCACCCTCTCTCTCCTTTGTACCTCTCTCTCAGCTTCCCTCTCTAATTTTGTCTATCTCACTCACCTCTCTCTCTACCTATTTATCCTCTATCCCTCCTACCCTAATGTTTTCATTACCTACCTCTCCCTCCTCTATCCCCTCCTTCCCTCTCTCTCTCTCTCTCTCTCTCTCTCTCTCTCTCTCTCCTCTCTCTCTCTCCCCTTATCTCTCTTTCTCTCCCTCTCCCTCTCCCTTTCTCAAGGACTCCCTCTCTCTCCTTCCCTCTCTACTTCTCTCTATCTCCCCTCACCCTCTCCCTCTTTACCTACCTCACTATATCCCTCCCACCTTACCTCTCTATCCCCTTCCCTTTGTACTTATCTATATATACCCTCACCCTCCCTCTATATACCTATCTCTCCCTTTATACCTCCCACCTTACCTCTCCATCTCTACTTCTCTTTACCTCCCATCTCCATTTTCCTCTCTATCTACCTATCCATCCCACCATACCTCTCTATCTCTACATATCCCTTCCTCTCTCCCTCTCTACTTCTCTTTGTCTCTCTATTTATCTACCCCTCACTCCATCCCTCCCTCATTCCCCCTCTATATCCCTTTAGATATCTCTATATCTCTTCTCTCTCTCCTATCTACCTCTCTTACCTTCCCTCTATACTTCCCTCTATCATCCTCTCAAATTCTCTCTCTACTCTCTATAGAAGTGATAGGGAGAGAGGGAGAGAGGAGAGAGGGATAGAAAAAGGGAGATAGATATTACTTGAGAAAGGGTATCTGTAGGATCATCATAGAAAAAATAGGCCCTTAAGTGGTAAAAAATTTAGAAATATCAGAGTTAGGCAACTTGATGTAAAATTTGAATAAGTTATCTATATTATTTCAAAATATGTAAGAATAGAATGTAGCAAATTGAATGTAGTTTCTAAGCTATTGGGTTTATTTAAAAAAAATCTATTTGGTGAAAATTTGGGAATTTCAATCACATTAGTACTTAAATTCGAGGAAAAAAATAAAAGTCACATTATTAGAATTTTGTACAATAAAAATGATAATATTTTTTATAATATTTCTAAGATATAAGTATAGGACTCATGTTCTGATGTGATGCATGCTTTTTGTAATTTTTTTCCAAGTAAATAATTAATTATGAATTTTTTATTACAACTTTAAAAAATATAAAAACTCGTATGTCTGACCACCTTAACTTGGTCAAAACTTAATGATTTTTTTTTTTTTTTTAATATTATAGTATATGAAGCATAGAATGTCATGCATGTTTTAGCTTCAAAAGATGTGATACCATTTGAAAGCTATAGATGTTTTTCAATCAACATATCAATTAGGACTTTAGTTGTAATTCAAATAGAAAATGAATAATAATTATTTATTAAATTCAAAGTAAAGCATAATTTATATTGGTGGAAAGTTGAGAATCTCCTCTAAAAAACCCTTTTCGTTTCATCAATTTTGGGAAAAAAAAATGTCGTCAGTTACATACCCATCATATCACCACTTTTTGGCCCATCATGATCTTGCACATACCCAAAAGATAGAGGGGAAGAGAAAAGCAAAGAGATAGGTAGAGAGAGAGGGAGATGGAGACATAGAGGGAGAGAGGGAGAGAGAGTGCGGGGAGGGAGAATAGATACATATATAAAGAGGGAGAGGTGGAGAGGAATAGAGGAAAAAAAACTAAAAGGTACACTTATATATTGAAAAAGTAGAAATATCAATGATGTATCAAATGTGAAAATGAAACCCAAATGTCATTGCCAAGGATAGGTAGGGTAAGTAAAATTGATTTCACAATCAAGATAATAGAGAAATATGTAACAATAAAAAAATGATGAAGAATTGGTCATGCAAAGAGTTTTGAATATATAAATTTGAGATATAAATATCATAAAAGTATAGATCTAAGAAATACTAATATAGTAAGAAGCCATATAATAAGACAAGGTTGTAAAGGATTTATTGGGTTTAGTAAAATACAAGGAGGCATAAAGAGGGACAAAAAGAGAGGAAATCAAGGGAGAGGTAGAGAGATAGGTCTAGAGCTTGGAAGAGAGAGAGAGAGAGAGAGAGAGAGAGAGAGAGAGAGAGAGAGAGAGAGAGAGAGAGAGAGAGAGA
>VDFB02001872.1:0-14477 GCA_007258455.2 Sequoia sempervirens
TTTAAGTTAGAATCTTTTTGAAAAGAAAGTTTGAGGAAAATTTTATTTTGTATTTCCTGTGATCTTTTCGGGAGTTTTGTCAAAATTATTGAACTGTAGGAAAGATTTGTGAAAGGAAAGAAAATCTCTGTGAAAAACAAGAAATTTATTGAGAAATCAAGAAAGTAAAATGAAGATTTGTTTTATCAGTAGAAAAGCTACAGGAGAAATAAAAAAGAAAAGAAAAGAGAATTTCTTTATTAAAACATTTGTTTGAATTGAAGATGATAAGGGGATTTATTTTTAAAATACTTCCAAGTGAAACTATTTCATAGAAAATGAATTGTACATAAATTATTTATTAAAATTTTCTACTCTTTCTAATTTCTGTAGAAAATTTTACCAGTAAATTACCTCTGTTTATAAAGAATCATTTGATATTTCTTTTTTTTTTTTAAATATATACATAAATTTTTATATATACTGCTGTGTTTATCATACTGTATTATTTGGAAGTTTTTATTTAAAATATGAGTTCGGAGAATTCGCCGTACGGCGAATTTAATCCGAAATTGTTTTAAAAATAAATTAAATTGAAATACGATTTTTTTTTATTTCCCTATGGAAATGTAGACAGTGGGGGAGTATTCCTCCCAGCCACCGCTCCCACAGTGGAGGGTGCAGTTGCTGTGAGGCAGCGCCCTCCACACATATGTGGAGGAAGCGCTGCCCCACAGGCAGCGCATCCTCCCGTGGGATGTGGAGAGCAGTAAAATAAAAACTATGTTTTTATTTTTAAATTTTGTTTTAAATAATATTTAATAAATATAAATGTTAATTTACTATTTATATAAAATGTATTATTAATATATATTTTATATATAATATATATTTAATATATTATATATATTATATAATATTGTAATATATATTATATAAATTTATAATTTGATTGTAATTATATTACATGTGATTTAATATAATGATTTTAATAATATAATTAATAATATAAAACAATGATTTAAATTAAATAATTTAAGTATTTGTTTTATATTAGATTAATCATTAAGAGTTTTGAGTAAAATATTTTATTTTGACAAATTGATGTTTATTTTATACAAAAAATAATAATTGTGAAAGTTATAATTTAGAATGTTTGATTGTAAAATTTTAATCAAGTTGATTTAAATATATGCAAAATATATTGTTTGAAAGGATTTAGTATATCCTAAAGTAGATGCATTATTTTATTTCAAATTGCTTAAAATCTTTTTTTTTGGTTGGGAAAATTGGGAAAATATCGATTAAATAAGTCTTCCAGACCAATTGTAGAATGGGAATAGTGGTTATTAAGCTGAAATTTCTGTATTGGTTTATGAAGTGTACATAGTTTTGTATGGTATTAAATACTAGATATTTGTGAACATAAACTTTGATGTTCGTAAGGAATAAGTGTTGAAATTGTATTTTGTATGAATGTACACTTGTAAACCTTAGTCATGAAACTTAGAAACCCTTGTTATGTTTAGGGGAGTGGCTATTTGTAAGGGCCGACACACAAAGTGGTGTCAGGGTAACTTACAAGTAGTTAGTAACTCAGTGAAAACTAAAGAACACAGTAGTTTAGATTAAAACACTTAACAAGATGTATATGCCTCACTTATGACTCTTGAGCTACTTCAGTCTTGAGTATAAGACGAGGAGGCTTGGAATGGAAAATCGGTGTCTTGTTTCTTCAAAAGACATTCGATTCCACAATAGTTTGCAATAGGGGCTGGGTTTCATAAGAGGTTAGTAGGGTAACCCAATGATTGGGGGCTGGAACCTAGGAAGAAACACCAGGGTAACCTTAGCAACGTTGTGATGACACTCCACCTAGAATAACAGTTAGCCTTGTATTTGTGATACAATCAATTGTCTAAATCTGGAAGCATTGAAACCAATAATTAGTTATGTACTAGTGTCTAGGGTTAGTAGATGATGTCTAGGTAACCTTATTACTATCTCCTAGCATGGGGGGTGGACCTACGGATACCACATGGTTGGGTGGAATATGCACCTTACTCTGTTGGGTCCCCAGTTTGATCACGGCATCAAGAGCTTCATGATGGAGAGCTCGCACTTGGATCTTATGTTTGTTTTCAACATTGTATGTTGTAAACATTTGAAAACATCCCTCAATTGTAAAGGTGAACAGTAATTGTAAAATGTAATCATTATTGAACTACCTCATTAGATGGATGAGTATTGTATATTCTATCAAATGCAATGTATGGAAACATGTTTGTACTTTATTATATTATCTTGAATGGAAATTTCAATGTTATGCAATGTTAAATATTTATGTTATTAATTAATATGTGCAATCACGAAATACTTAAGTCCACTTATGGAAAAATGAAAATTAATTAGTTTAATAACAATGAATATTAATACATTATCTAATTTAATATTAATACAAAAAAAAATTATTACACCATTATATACACTATTGCATCATTCTTAGGTTAATGGAATAGAGACATTACAATACTAATAGAATTTTATAAAAGTATTGAGCATAAGGGTGGGACATATAGTTGATGATATTGTGAGAAAGTAGCCAAGAGCTATAATTATTGAGATTTAACATCCAAGATTAAATAATTTTGCATAATCTTAAGACAATTGGAGAATTTTATTAGATGGAAATAAGAGCAGAAGAAAAGGTTAAAAGGAGACAAGAAAGTTCAATAAAAGGAAGGTGCAACACTTCAAGGAATAGAGGCACATTTTCTTCTTCTAGACAAGCCAATGAAATTCAAGGTGATGCACAAAAAGGGAAAGAACCAATTGTAGATTTTAGAGGGGATTTAGGAAATCAAAAGGAAAATTTGGTGGTAGGAATCCTAACATTTTTGCAGGATGGTGTTATAAGTGTGGTACGTATGGTCACCCTACTTGGAAATGTCTTGAAAATCTTGATTCAACATCTAGTGGTGGGAGAAAGGAAGAATGAAAGGAGAGATCAAATTGTTCAAGAAGATGAATGTGAAAGTTCAAGTTCAAATATTCTACGTGCTGCACTTGAAGTTGGTGAAAGTTTGATGGTGAGAAGAGCTTTGTTTCAAGCATCCAAAGAGATGGAGATGGCTCAAAGAAGGAAATTATTCAAGACAACTTGCAAGTGTAAAGGTAAGGTGTGTAAAATTGTAATAGATTCAGGATCTACAGATAACATTGTTTCTTGTGAAATGGTTGACAAGTTACAGTTGGAAAATATCCCTCTTAGAACACCATATCATGCTTCATGGGTGAGTGATGATTAATATATTCTTGTTAAGGAGTAAGCTCTAGTTGAATTTCAAATTGGTGAATATAGGGATAAAGTGCTTTGTGATATCTTACCAATGATTTGTTGCCATTTACTCCTTGGAAGACCATGGAAATTTGATAGACACTCAATCTATGATGGGAGAGAGAGCCTTTGGCAGTTACGAAGGATAGTGTCATTTTATACTAACTCCATTACAGGAGGGTGGAAAAGAGCAAAACAAGGAAGCCAAAGTTATTAATTTTGGTAAGAAAGAGGCTAAAAATTTTGTAGGAGATGAAAAAGAAAAGAAAAAGGAATTTTCAGCCACTTCAAGGTCAAAAAATGAAAGAACAGTGAATTTGCAGGCTACCACATTCATGAGAAGCAATAAAGAAGGTGAGAAAAGGTGTTTAAGATTGAGTTTGAGAAAGACAAGGGTGAAAAGATAGAAAGTGAGTTGAAAGGGAAAGAAGTCATAGAGGTTAGGATAGTATTTTTTCCTATAGCTTCTAATAAAATGGAGAGGTAGCCAAGTACTGATGATACTGAGGTAAGCAAGTCTATCAGGATAGAGATTAAAGAGAATGGAAATCTGAATACAAAAGTGCAAGGAAAAGTGAAGGTGAATCAAGAGCAAGTGAGTAGATTCAAGTGTGAATTTAAAGGTAACAAAGAATTAGATGAACTTAATATTGAGAATAGTGTGTTTGTAGATGTTAGAGAAAGTACCAGGACAGTCACAAGGAGAGGAAGAGTCAAGAGACATGTGATAGGGCAATCAATGCAAAAGAAGCCAAGGTTAGGTAGAAGGCAGTATGATTACAAGGATGGTGTTGTAGGACAACATTATATGCTTTAGGTGAAAATAAAAAGAGAACGTGAAGAGAAAAGAGATGTAAGATGGAGCAGTCTATAGTTCATTTCTAAGAGGCTTGGAAAGTTTTTAAAGGTGGTTGCATGGTGTAGGAGCACCCATCTCCTTTCATCAGTATTTGATCAAGTTTACATGAAGATAGGTTGATCTAGGATTGTGTGGTCTTTTGGCGAGTCAATAAGGTCTAATGGACCATTAGAATGAGTCTAGGAGTTCAATTTTGTAAAGAAAAGAAATATTGTCAAAATGGTGCATAAATTGCAAAATATGTAAATAAGGGTTTATGAAGGGTTTAAGTGTGTTAGGTGGTTGGTTTTGTTAAATATAGTCTTATTATACCATTTTATAATGTATTGGGTCATTTTAGAGGTTTCTAGGAGGTATTGGGCGTTAAAAGTGTGAAATTGATAAAATTGACGAAAAGTTATCAATGTTGTAATACAAAAATGCAATTTTGTGGAAACTCAACATTTAGAGGGAATTTGTAAGGTAGTTAGTTGGTTTGGAGGGAAATTTTTGAGAGGGAAATGTATAAATATATGTCATCCATCGATGTAGGATGTTTTTGAAAACATTTGTGAAGAAGATTCAATACAAAATACCCCTATTTTGCTTTAAAATTCTATGTTTTGCATTCAAATTTGAATTTGCAGGCCTTTGAATGTGACCGTACAACAACTTTATAAAAAAAAAAATTTGGATTAAGTTGGAGACTGGTTTTATCTTTGAATTAAATCCATTTTTAGGGTGGTTAATTGTATTTGAGTTGATATTTTGTAAATTTTTTCTTAGCATGCCTGTAAGTACAGTGTAAGGTTTTGAAGCCCTAAAAATGGAGTAAAGCCCATTCCATGTAATATAACCATTGTGGCTAAGTGTAATGGGAATAACATGTTAGAAAAAGGATGGTATAATGTTAGGAGTTTTACTATATGAAGAGTTTGGGGTGATAAGGTATGACTATCCTAGGAAAATTAGTGAATTTAGGTATGAGAATGAAGGTTTTGAGAGAGTTTGATGAAATGTTGTGTGAAAAGGTTGATAGTTGGTCTTGTGAGCATAGGAATACATTTTTAAGAGTTTTGGAGTCAATTTCAAGGTTGTATGAGTTTGGGAACCATAAGATTGAATAAACCCTACCCATTAAGGGTGGAAATTGAGGGTTTTCTAGATTAGCAGATAAATGAGAGTTGGTGAGTCTAAAGCCAACTGAAAAGGTCTTTTTGTTGCCTAGTTTAAAGGTATGAGAAGTTGTACTAGGTTGGTGGAGAGTTTCAAGAGTACTTTCTTTGAAAAAGAGACCTAGTTGGTTTATTAAGACAACATAGTCTCAAGGTTTTGTGTGAGTTGTTCAAAAGGAACCTTAATTGGTTTTGAAATATTCTTAAGATGGCCTTAAAGGGTGTTTAATCTATCAATAGTTTGGTTGTGGTGAGAAAATCTAAGAAGAAAATTTGAATAGACCCAGTCTGTAGACCTAATTGATAAAGTGCAGAGTGATACTGAAAGGGTGATTTGAAAGAGTTTTATGAATCATCTTGTTGGTTGATCTAACTTGTGTTGAGTTTTTCAGGTAAAATCCACCTATCCCTACATCACACATCTTCTCTTTCACTTATCTTCCTTCTTTTCTTATGTATGATTTTCATTACTAGCTCATCTTGTATATATACTATCTCCAACCTTGAAAAAGATACAAAGACGACCATCCAACTTCAAATTTGAATTAGGTTGGTGAAAAAAATCCTAGGGTGGAATTAGAATGAGGGAAACCCAAAAGAACACTTCACCAGAACCCAAAAATATATCCAACACACTTGATTAACTTTGAAGATAGTGCTCAACACATGGTTGGCCAAACCAGTGTAAAACACATAGAACAATTAAGCTCAGAACTTCCATAGACCAAAAATATCTTCAATGCGATTAAAACATCTTAAATCTTGAACCACAAGTAAAAATACTTCAACAAAGAGACATTTGGACTAGCAACCTTCTCCCAAACTTCAACAAAAACATAGAGAACCATAGCTCACAACTGGTGAACACAACTTGAACTTCACAATGAACCATTAGCCAAGCATCTAGATAAAACAACCTTCAAAAATCATGACCAATATATCTAAACCACACGCACACAAGGGAAATTACCAAAGCAACATCTAAATACTTGAAAACTTCCTTTAATACAATTTTCTCAATATCCTCAACATATACAACCAACAACAACTAGTAGATAACTAGTTGACCAGTTGACATCAATGACAACACCTTCATTCCTATCTCTATTCTTTCAAAAATACGCCTTTTGTCATTGATGGCATCACATGATGCGAAAAACCATCAAAGACACCATACCATATTTGAGTATACTTCTCAATATTTTTATTTTTGTTTCTACCCCTCAAAAGATCATCATCTTCATTACCTTCTTTCTCTCATTAGCTTTTTCTCCTATTCACATGCTTTCTCTCCCCCTTTGAAATCAATGGAAAAGAAAAATATATATGTTCATTGACTCTTTCTTTGACATGAAAATAGAATACTCACAATGATAACACTTAAAAATTACTTGCTCCCCCTGAGGGGTAGCCATCAAAATATTAGTCCAAAAATATAGAACCATGAATCCACTAGACTAATGCACCTCCAAATGCATCTTAGTTTATAAAAGGTTGGGAAATAACCCCTAACTTCTCTCAGAGATACTCAAAATTATCTTTGGGAAGAGCCTTCATAAATATATCTACAATATGATCCTTTGTCAGAACATACTCAATCTTGACTTTATTCTCCATGACCTTCTCTCTCAAGAAATGATATCTAATAGACATATGCTTCATCCTTGAGTGCATCGTAGGATTCTTTGAAATGTTAATTGCGCTTGTATTATCACAAAAGATAGAAATGGGATCATCATATTGTGTTGTGATATCTTTCAATGTCTATTTCATCCATAAAACTTGTGTACAACAAGATGTAGCAGTAATATATTCAACTTCAACACTAGAAAAAGAGACCTAATCTTGCTTCTTACTCAACCATACCACCAATTTGCATCCAAGAAAGAATGCACCACCACTTGTACTCTTTATATCATCTACACATCCAACCCAATTTGCATATATATATATGCACTAAGTAGAAAGTTAATATCTTTAGGATACCACAATCCATAATCTAGATTTTCATTCAAATATCTAAACATTCTTTAACTGTAGCAACAATTGTTTCCTTCAGATCTTCTTGAAATCTAGCCACAAGATAGACCACATGCATAATACTTGGTCTAGTAGCAGTTGCATATACTAATCCACCAATCATAGATCTATACTTGCTCTGATTAGCCTTAGGTGAATCAACATCTTTACCCAATTTGCAACCAATCACCATAGGAGTACTTATTGGTTTGGAACCGTACATCCCAAATTTCTTCAACATCTATTTTACATACTTAGATTATGAAATGAAAATTCCTTTCTTTTTTTGATTAATCTACAACCCAAGAAAGAAATTCATCTCCCCAAACATAGACATTTCAAATTCTTTATGCATTTCTTCCATAAACATCTTCCACATCTTTTCATTTCCTCCAAAGATAATGTCATCAACATATACAACTACAATCAAAACTTTGTCATTTTCAATCTTAAAGTACAAATTACTATCTAGCGTACCTTTGTTAAATCCTTGTTGAATCAAATATTTGTCTAACCTTGCATACCAAGATCTAGGAGCTTGCTTTAGTCCATATAAAGCTTTCTTCAACCTGCACACCATATCCAGTTGATTTGTTAACTGAAATCCTTCTGGTTGTTCCATGTAAACTTCTTCTAGCTCACCATTTAGAAATGCTAATTTAACATCCTTCTGGTTGTTCCATGTAAACTTCTTCTAGCTCACCATTTAGAAATGCTAATTTAACATCCATCTGATAGAATTTGATATATTTATAAGCAACCAATGCCAAGAACATCCTTATAGCTTCCATTCTCGCTACCGAGGAAAAAATTTCCTGAAAATATATGCCTTCCACTTGCGAATAGCCTTTACACACAAGCCTTGCTTTATTTCTAACAATTTCTCCATTCTCATTCAAATTATTTCTGAAAACACATTTTGATCCAATAATGTTTTTCTCTTCCAGTCCTAGGACCAATTCCCAAGTCTGATTCTTTTCAATCTAGAAAAGTTCTTTCATTGCTTCCTTCCAATGTTCATCTTTACATGCTTCACTTACTCTCTTCAGCTCAATCTCAAAGAATAAACAAAAATTTACTTCAATGGTAGCTTTAGTTCTAGTTAATACACCATTGTCTTGTCTCCAATAATCTTATTTTCTAAATGATTCCTCTATACATATTTTGATTTCCTAGGAGTCATCACTGGAGCATCTTCTTCACTTTTATTCTATTCAACCAGCTTCTTCTATTCTTCCATAATTTCTTCTATTCTTGCACAATCATGTTCATTAGACATATACATCAACATCAATTGAGTTCTTCACTATCTCATCTACCTTCACATTCGAGATCTCTACAATCTTCCTTGGTCTTTTATTGAAACATTTGTATTCCTTGATTTTATTAGAGTATCTAAGAAACATGCCTTCATCACTTCTTGCATCAAACTTACCCAAATTTTCCTCATCTCTTCTGATATAGCATTTGCTTCCAAATACCTTGAAATATTTAACTGTAGGAATTCTTCTGTGCCATAGCTCATAGGGAGTCTTTGTACTATTTTCTCTTGCTTGAAATCAATTGAACACATAAACAACAATATGAATACCTTCTTTCTAGTAAACTTTTGGTAATCCAACATTAGTAATCATTGACCTAGTAGCCTCTTGAACTATTTTTTTTTTACTTTCAAAAACTCCATTCTGCCGAGGAGTTCTCATAGTAGATAACTATCTCTTCATTCCATGCACTTCAGAAATCATATTGAACTCATGGGAGGTGAATTCTCCACCTCTATCAGATCTTAAGCATTGTATCTTCAAATTCACTTCATTTTCAACCATATCCTTGAATTCCTTGAATATATCAAATGCATTTGATTTCTCTCTAAGAAATGTAACCCATCTATACCTAGAATCATCAATTAAAAGCATAAATTACCTTTCACCATGTATACTTCTCACTCTCCTAGGACCACAAAGATCTGTATGAACTAAATCCACCAGTCTAGTAGTAGATTGTTTCCTTGATCTATAATGATTTCTTGCTTGCTTCCCAAACTGAAAATTCCTCCAAATAGCATTAACATGCTTTGTAATTCTTAGAAAATCTCTCACGTCCTAACAACACTAATCCTTGCCAAGTTGTCAAAATTCATGTGACACATTCTCCTATACCATAACCAACTATCATTTATCTGAATCATAAAGCATTGTACATCAACACCCTTAAGTTGATAAATATTCCCTTCAGATTTCTTTCTTGTAGTAATCAAGGTTTCATATCCTTTCCAAATCTCACATTTCTCATCCTTAAACACAAGATCATATCCTTTTTTTCACATCTAACCAATGCTCAACAAGTTATGCCTTAAACCCTTAACATAGTAAACATTTTCAATATGATGCTTTCCATAAAAACTTACTAAACCTATCCCACAGATTTTAGCACTAGTATCATCTCCAAAGATAACCAAGCCTCCATCATATTTATCAAGCTTAACAAATTTACTCTTATCACCAGTCATGTGATATGAACAACCACTATCAACTATCCAAATTTTTTTTCTTATTTAGCATGTAGGGGAGAGATAATTTTACCTACATTTTTCTCCTTCTCTGGAGCACTTTCCTTTACCTATTTATTTGAATTATTAGAAGTAGGTTCTTCCTTAATCGCCAAGAACAAGAATTCATTGTCGTTTAGATCTTCATATTCTAAATCTTCATCTAAAATACTAGCATTATCATTCACATAATAAGCTCTATTTTTTTTCTTTCCTTTCTTTTCCTTCTCACATATTTGTTTATTCATTTTAGCTCTTTCCATACACTTTGCAGCATAATGACCTATTTCTCCACAACTAAAAAAATTAAAGGGAAACATACCTTCATACTTATCGGATCCTTTTCTCATTCTTCTTACAAAGTTAGCTTCTATTTCATCAAAATTTTCTTCATCCGGATCTCTAGCTTTTGTAGCTTTAAAAGAAATCTTCGATTTTCCTCCATTTCTTAGATTCAACTTCCTCATCCCATAATATGTCAAAAATCCTAACAGTAGATCCTTAGTACAAGTCTTATAATCTATAGTTTGTTTAATAACACTCACCTTCTCACTGTAGGCATCAGGAAGAGTTCTAAGAATCTTATTTACAATCCTGGTTTCATCTATAGTAGTGCCAAGTTATTGCATTCTAGGCACTACCTCATCTAGTATTTGAACATAAGCTTTAACAATTTCATCTTTAGACAAATGTATAAGATCAAACCATGTTTCCAAACTCTACAATTTTTCCTCTTTAACTCTTTCAACATCAACATGCACTCTTTCTAAAGCATCCCAAACTTCTTTAGTTGTCTTCAAATTTTGAACCTTAATCAACTCAAAATGTAACAAACTAAATTCTTCAAGATGAACTTCACCTTATTATTCACTTCATGTGCTCTAATTTCCTTAGGTGTACTCATACAATTAGCAGGAAGAGTGTAAGGAATCTTGTAAGCTTTTTCCACATCATATCCACAATACTCTAGATATTCTTCCATCAATACTTTCTAGATACCATAATTATTTCCATCAAGCCTTAGATAATCAAAGATCATTTTTCCAACCATCCCAGACCTTCCTCAAGTGGTTAAGCTCTTCACCAAGCAACCAAGCTCTAATACCAATTGTTGAATAGGACAAGTGAGAGAGGGGGTGAATTGGTTGTCATAGATTTTAACATTTAATTCAATCACCAGAACTAATACATGAAACTGCTTAAATGATTAATCATTAAACATCAATACAAAAACTCAAATCCAACAAATAAACATAGTAACACCATATTTACATGGAAAACCCAATAAGGGAAAAACCATGGTGAGGATTAACTCACACTATAGAGAATATCAAAACTGATTACAAAAAGGCTCACTTCCTGAAACAAGGCTCAATTCTTGAAATAAGGACTCACTATCGACAGGGCTACAACCTAGAGGGCTCACTCCCACAGAGATACAAATAATACAAAGAGGAATTGCTAAAAAGTGACTACAATCTCAATGCAACAAAGGATTCCACCACAGTTATTTGATCAACTTGCATAAATGATAGAGTTTTCCTTCTGCTCCACTAATCTCCCACACACAACTCACACACACTTTTTGAATAGCATCAATGTTGTTTATGCTCTTTCAAATATCTTCCTTCTTTTCTTATGTATGATTTTCATTACTAGCTCATCATATATATATACTATCTCCAACCTTCAAAAAGAAACAAATTTGGCCATCCAATTTCAAATTCGAATTAGTTTAGTGCCAAACATCCTAGGGTGAAATTAGAATGAGGGAAACCCAAACACACACTTCATCGGGACCCAAAAATAGATCCAACACGCTTCATTAACTTTGAAGATAGTGATCAACACACAGTCGGACAAACCAATGTAAAACACATCAAAAAATCAAGCTTAGAACTTCCAAAGACCAAAAATATCTTCAATGCAATAAAAACATCTTAACTCTAGAACCGCAAGTCAAAAGACTTCAACAAAGAGAAATATGGACCAACAACCTTCTCTTGGACTTCAACCAGAACATAGAGAACCATAGTTCACAAGTGGTGAACACAACTTAAACTTGACAACAAACCATCAACCAAACATCTAGATATAAAAACCTTCAATAATCATGACCAACATATCTGAACCACACGAACATAGGGGAAATATAAGAGCAACATTTGAATACCTGCAATCTTCTTGTTATATAATTCTCTCAATATCCTTAACATATACAACCAACATCAACTAGTAGATAACCAATTGACCAATTGACATCAATGACAACACTTTCATTCATTTATCTATTCTTACAACACTTTAATGTGAAGGAATACATTGGCACTATTTTCTTCACACAATTCATATGTGTTGGACTTAGTGATGCATTGATATTGGCATTTTCTTGCTTCACTTTGTTCACACATTAAACTTAGTGATGTTTTTGCATAGCACTTATATAGTACCTTATCAAAGCTATTACAAAGTATAATTCCTTGTACAATTATGGGTACACACCTAGTGAATATCTGACTTCACTAGACCTTGTGTGTTTCTCATTTTGTTACCTTTTCTTGGGGGCTCACCTTGTGAATATCAGACTTCACTAGCCTGTGTTGTTTTCTACTTGTGATTCAAATACCAAATATCAGAATTTGTTATCTTATGAGTCATGAATTCCTTTGGTTGTGAATCCTATCATAATTCACCTTGCTAGCCTATGAATATCCACACCCTTCTTTTGCATTCCATTTTGATATTGTTTATGTTTGTGTATGTTGTCTTGTTGAATTTCATACATGTTTGTTCCTTTGTGCTTATGTTGGTTTTCCATGGGATCTTCAATCCTAGGAGCTTGTTCATCCCACTAGATTCATATTCATCTTATATCTTTAATGTTTGTACATTTGGACCCCTCTTGACATATCTATTCTACTTTAGTGTGATATTGAGTGTAAGTTCATACTCTCACTAAAGTGGGGGCTAATTGTAGCATCGTAAAATGTCACCCTTGATAATTTCATACTATTTTTTCTTCCCCCTAAGTTATTGGACCAAATTGAGCACTTAATTTACTAAATTATGTATTTTGTAGCCCATTTTAAACATTTTATGATAATTTTCAAGCACAAAACAAATTCTCTCATTTAATACTATATCCCTGACTCCTTAAATTCCCAAAAATAGGTCTAGGAAACTGGCACCTAGGGTACCTATTTCCCCCTATTTTGGCTCCAAATTCAAATATGTCGATGTTGACATTTTATTTTTTGAAATTCAAATATCTAAAGTTAGCCATCAAGATTTATTTTTTAGGAAATTAGAATAATTACATATATATACATAGTCATTTCATTATCTTGATTCTATCTAGCAAGAACAAGGAAAATATAGCAACAAGTGAAAGTATTGAGAATCAAAGGAAAGAATTATTATCAAGAGCATTATCAAGCAAGTAAAGAGAAGCCATTATAGTATTTATTGCAGCAATTCAAGATTCAAACATCATGTAAAAGTGTATGTGAGTGTGTTTATGTTTATGTTTTCATATTTTTTGTGAACACTAATTCTTGTAGTTCTCCAAGAAATTCAAGCAATTCAAGAAAACATGATCCAACCCTCAATCAGATGTGTATGATTTTGGTCCCTCAAGGAAGCCATTGAAGGGTGGTGAGTTGCAAAATTTTGTGGATTCATCATTCCTTCCTATCATTTAACAATTTATCATTAACATTTCCATTTTGTTCATTCATCATTCCTTCCTATCATTTACCCATTTATCATTGGCATTTCCATTTCATAGATTCATTATTCTTTCGTATCATTTATCCATTTATCATTGACATTTCAATTGTGGAAGTGGAAAAAAAAACATGGAGTTTGACTAAGGAAAGCCCCTAAATGGAACAACCTTTCTTCTCTCTTTAAATTTTCTTGTTTTAGGTTTGAAGAAGATTGAAGGAAGTTTAAAGATCAATTATTCATTGTCACAATCAAAACCCTACTCCTTGATAACTAATGGAAACTCACTTACAAAATTATTTGATAGTGATCTAACAAATTTGTAGATGAAAATTGGAAGCTCTAATCTAGCTCTTGAGGACTACAAAAATATATCCAAAAAATACCTACTAGGAAAGTGGCACCCTAGAGGAAATATCCTTATAAATCATGCTCAAATTTATATGATAGGTGTAAAGTTTCCTACTCACTCCATTTTTGAAGTTTGAATTTCTCTATGATATTTCAAATCTATTGTATTTACATTTGTCAATAATTTGCATCATTAGGTCAATTTCAAGTCATTACATTTCATTCTTAGGTTACTTTTAAATTTGGTAAGGGGAAAGTTGTGATGAGGCACCAACCAGACACAGAAAATAACTCACAAACAAGAGAATAATTTTTATTATTCTGAAAATGGAGCTTCTTACATACAGAGGATCTCAAATCCCCAAGTTCAACAACACATGCAAGCTACAGAAAGCTACAGAATAACCCTTTTCGCAATATGCGAGCTTGTCCCTAAAAAGTTACCCAAAAATTAGAAAACCCGCCCATAAATAGAGCTCCTCATTAGTTTGGAGCCAAAACAAC
>VDFB02001874.1:0-26646 GCA_007258455.2 Sequoia sempervirens
TGGCCCGATTCGTAGCTTATGCGGTCAGAGAAAAGAGCAATGGAAACAGAGTCATGGACGAGAATCTTTTGGAAGGATAGTGGGCATTAATTGTCCATAGTGGTCAAGGAGGAATCTGCTATCTTGGTATTCATTAATTACGCTACTCCACCTTCTGGCGGTTTTTAGGGCATAATCTTGTCTAGGGTTTATGTGGCTCGATTTGAGCCGTCCATTGTAATTTGATTTGGACCATCTGTTGAGATTGGCCAGCTATATAAAGGGGAGTCCCCTAATTTGTACACTAGTTAGTTAATGAGTGAGACATTAGACCAGACTAGAGAGTAGTCATTTTGCTAGAGAGACAGTTAGAATAGTTTCATTGCATTGTTTGAAGAAGGGGAATTCTCCCTTTGAGAATTTTGTAAGAAATTGTCATGAAGGCTATCATAATAAAAGAATTTCATTGATGGTGAACTCCACTTTTGTTATGAACAGTTAGTGAGGTTTCTTCGTCCTTCGACTTCAAGTAGGATTTAAGTTAGAGTAATTTTTATGCAAATAGTTAATTGTGGGTGGTTGTGGTTGATTTAAGTGAACTTCGTTACTCCATACCACTAACAAGCTTACTGATGGTAAGTTTGTCCTGCGTGGTCAACTGGAATGCCTTTTAGAATTAACTTCGGTCAAGATTCATGTGTATGTATGCATCGTTTTGATGGTATTTGCATCATTGAGTCGTGATTTGAACATCTTTTCGCTCCCTTGAAGATTGCACCAACCTTGTCGAAGCTGTCCAACGGGAGGCAAGACAACGTTCAGTTGAAGTTAATTGAAGTCAAGCTTAACACCTTTTGCATTTAGACTAGAATTTAGACTTCCTAAACCTTGCATCCGTTTTAATTCCGCACACTTTTGGTTAGTTTTAGGAAAACTCATACCTCAACACTAAATCATTCGCACGAAAATCCCCTTCAAAGCATTCATCTGCTGTTTATTGCAACATTCTGAACAATTGTGTAAGTCCCCTTGTGTACATAGCAAATCACAATGAACCTACTAAGGGTATTCCAAAGCATTTCGGAACCTTGGAGTTGACCGTGCGAACTTTCTTGCAATCTTAGCACACGAAATACTTTGATCAAGAGAGAATGGAGTAGCCTTCGGATTACTTTGTTTTGCTGATTGGTGCGATCATAAAAATCACATCAACACATCCCCTGAAGAATTGAAGACAAGCCCCCAATCAGAATTAGATGGTGACAAGAAGAGTGTTCCAAACAAATTTCCATACTCAGACAATTTCTTGAGACAAATTGGATAATTTAGAGAGGAAATCCAAAGGAATAACACCAATCCAATTCAAGTAGGAGGAATTTTGAAGCAATCAAGAAAGAAAATAACTTCAAGTCTAGACTTCCAGACCTCAAATGCAAGTGAGAAGAAGACATCAAAATCTCAAAGGAGAACCAAGATCAAAGCTAGGAAGGAACAATCACAAAGGACATAGTTGTCGGCAAGGGAAGATATTCTAAGGCAAGTACGTGGAAGGAAAACAAAGTGACCAAGGAAGACATCCAACATGCTGAGGTGGCGCCTCGTCATCTTCCAACTGATCAAATTGTTCCAAATAAACATGCAACGACCTTTTATTTTATTGTTGGTTTATATTTAGCAAAAGGACAAGTGTCCCCAAATGAAATTTTCTCATTGGTCAAGAGGTAGTTGGTTGTGACAAACCCTAATTAGGGTTTTATTTTGTAATCTCGACTGTTGATTCGAAATCAATCTTGGCCATTGAATTGTAATCGAGGAGCCTATAAATTGAGCTCGCCCCTCATTTGTAAAGTGTGAAGAAAGTGTATGAGATTGTTGCGTATTGCTACTTTTGATAATAAAAGCTCTTATGCATGATTTGCTCTGAATCCCTTTTATTGTCAAGTGGTTTGCAAGGTTGCATAGCTTCTTCAACATTAGATTAGAATGAAGATAGAATTTGATTTGAATGTTTGTTAAATGAATGAAAAATTTGATAGTATTGATTGGTGAAACTTAGCTCATACTTTCTTTTAATAGATGATTTTTAGTAAAGTTAGCCTGAGCTTATGATTGTGGATGCTTAACTTTAGTCTGGATAAGTATTGTTCAAGACATGAAAATTATAATCACACCCCTTGAAGATTGCACCCACTTTGTGTAGTTGTCCTAGGGAGGTGAAGCAAATTGTGTTTACTAGGTTCACCTAATCTTTATTGTCTCTTGAATTCTTAGGAGTAGATTAGAACTTCTAAACCCTTATTTCTTTTTTTCATTTGCTTGAAAGACCCAAACAATAGAGCTTCATTGTCTAGACCTTCATTGTGAATTGAACAAGCCTAGCGTAAGTCCCTTTGTGTATTACCAACATATCACAACACTCATTGAGCTTGTCCACATGTCAAGACCTAACAAAAGAAACCTTGGAATTGGCATATGATCTTCTTGTAATCTTAGCAAAGTAAAGCGTGTTTACTAGTTTCACCTAATCTTTACCGTCTCTTGAATTCTTAGTAGTAGATTAGAACTTGTAAACCCTTATCTCTTTTTTTCGTTTGCTTGAAAGACCCAAACAATAGAGGTTCATTGTCTAGACCTTCGTTGTGAATTGAACAAGCCTAGCGTAAGTTCCTTTGTGTATTACCAACATATTACAATGCTCGTTGCTTATCCACACGTCAAGACTTGACAAAAGAAACCTTGGAATTGGCATATGATCTTCTCGCAATCTTAGTATACATGGTGATTTTGTTCAAGAGAGGATAGAGTGTCTTTGGACATTTTATTCTGTGTGTTTGATGGATGATAAAATGTACACCAACAGGGAGGAATTAGGAATAGATCATATGGCCGACCATACATGGTAAATTGAAAGTTTATCCCAATCTTATGAAGTCATGAATCTAAAGCAAATATCAGAGATGGACGATTTCGATTAGATATTGGAATTACAGTGATCAAACATAGGACTATGAATAGAAGACAATATTTCCAATACAACGATAAATAAAGGGCAGTGATTAAATAGTTATAAGCATTATATTAGTTATGGACAAACAAGGCATGAAAAGGCATCGATTGAGGGATGCCACCCTTAATGTAGGGACATGGAAGTGTATAAAAAGAGTATGACATGTAAGGGAACGAACATCGTCAAGAAGTGGTAATGACATCTATATGAAATCAAATTGGTTACTCAAGGGAGCCGATCAACCTCTAAAACAAGTGCATACCTAAATCACCATAACCTGGAACAACATTAGTAAATCTTAGAAACAACATTTTGAAGTCTGACATAACTTATCACAAGTTCAGTGCATATAATTGAGGGAGTCACATCAGAAACAGTCACTATATTGAATGCTCTAATTTATATTATATTCATATAGTTTGATTTTAAGAATTTGGTTGAGCAACAATTATCCCACTTATTTGAATAATATTCTTGCACTAGTTCTCATATCAGAAGTCATCTCTATAACCTGCATCAAACATTACTAATATTGCTACTTCCATTAAAGGCATTTTAATACGTACATATGCACTTATTTGTCAAAGGCTAGAATTTCTCTATTGCTATAACCTAATACTTTAACCTACAATACAAATAAACCCAAAATTTATAATAATCCTATAAGGGACATTACAATGGGTATCAGAGCATCTTTCCTACCAACCTGTAGAAGAAAAGTGAATGCAAACCTACCACAGAAAAGGAACTATGGCTGAACAATTGGCGCAAGAGCTTAGAACCTTCATGGAACAAACCAACGAAAAATTTGAGAAAACCAATTAGTTGATTCTCAAGGCTCTTCAAAACATGAATAACACTAATACTCATGAAAGAACCATTCCAAGGAGAGAAATACATTCGAACCATTCTAAAAATGAGCATTCAATCCAAAGTTCTACACTGAGACCAACCATGCCTCCATTCCTTCCAAGAGAAAATGTCGTAGAAGAAGTAGAAGAACCAAACACAAATAGTGCAGAATGCCTTGCTCATGTGTATGCCAAATTAGACCCTGCAATACAAAGACTCATACCATTCAAGGAATATTATGAAGTCAAAATCCAAGCCAATCCAAATAGGAGAAAGAACCATTCTGGCAAAGACCTTAGATCAAGAATTAATAAGATGACCTTGCCATATTTTGACGGCTTTGGGAAGTTTGCCACACAATCATGGGTTCAAAAGCTTGACTTTTACCTATCCCTCAGCCCCATGGCTGAAGAGAATTCCATTAAATTTGCTGTCCTCCACCTATCAAGGATAGCTCATGATTGGTGGCATCATGGACTCATCACCCAAGGCCATCGAAATATAGTCACCTATAGTGAATTCACTCAAAAAATCATTAATAGATTCAATCAAAAGCATCCTCAGTGGTATTTTAAGGAACTCACCCAACTTAGGCAACATGGAACAGTGGAGGAATTTGCAAATGAATTCCAAAAGCTAGCTGTCATGGTCCCCAACCTATCCCAAAGAAGGGTTACCTATGTATTCATTGAAGGACTCAAGGAAACCAATTAAGAACATAGTAAACCCATTGAACCACAAATCGTGGGGGGGAGGGGGGAATTCAAAGGGTAGTGGAATCCAGCTCTTCAAAAGAAAAATCTAAGAACCCCTCATTCAAGTCACAACCCAAACAAGACCAACAAAGAGGAGATAATAAAAAAAGAGCATGCTACTTTTGCAAAGAACCAAGGATTATGGGACACCAATGCCATTACAAGGAAGCAATCAAATGAAGGGAAGGATTAATGAAGAGAGGTTTATGTTTCAAATGCAAAGAAGCTTGGGGACAAGACCACCAATGCAAGAAGGGACAAATACATAAAATAGAAGAAGCATTGAATGAAGAGACAAGAGAAACTCCTACCAAAAGGGAAAATCATAATGACCCTTTACTAGAACAAGAAATAGACTATTCTATGTAATATCTTCAAAAAAAGTTAATAATCATTTCCCTTGCACAAGAGCATCCCTTGAGGATAATATACAATATTACATTACAATAAATGCATATAAGAATTAGGATGGATATACCCAAATAGGGTATCCATAAGCCCTAGGCAAAGCCAAGGTTTTTCCAAGGATCTTAAGGATGGATACACCAAAATATAGGGTATCCATAAGGCCTGAGAAGTGAAAGCTCGCTTCTGGGATTTTAAGGCCAGTACACTTAAGACTAAGGTATCCAGAAGGCCTGGGAAGAGATGTTACAATTTTTTCCCAAGATTATAAGGCTGGGTACACTTAAGAGTAAAGTATCCAGAAGGCCTGGGTAGAGATGTTACAATCTTTTCCTAGGAATACAAGGCTGGATACACTTAAGAATGAGGCATCGAGAAGGATTGGAAAGAGACTAAATGTAACAAGATGTTATAATCTCTTTCTAGGATAAGCGAGGTGTACTGGACAACAATATCAAGAGATTAAGAACATTAAGGAAAAGAGTTATAAGTTGTTTGAGGACAAGCAAATTTGTGAGGGGAGGACTGCCATGTCCCCGAAATCGTAACACTAAGATAACAAAAAACATACTTAAAAATATTAACCATCGAATATCATTATAATTATAATTATCAAAGATAATATTATAATTATAATTATTATATTATAAATATTAAGATATAAATATTAACAATATAAATAATATAATAAATATTAAAAAAATATATAAAATTAATATAAAACAATTAAATCAATTTGTATAATACTAGAATGAGAATCATATAATATATATTAATATAAAACACAAAATACTATTATAATTATAGAATATAAATTTGTAAATATTAATAATGACAATTGTGATTATGATCATTATAAATATTTAGTGACACATAATATTTTAATATATAATATAGGGGCATTACACAATAGCTTGGGCGTGTCTGGATGTATCAACTCCTAGTGAATATTGGGCATGTGTTCGAAGGTTGTGGTAGTGGTATGCTACATAGCGCATTTGGGAGTTTTCTAGATAATAAAGGATGACTCTCTCACCAAACTCTTGAGTTTGTTTACTATCCTCAAATTCCAAAAAGCGGATTAATGTGTGAGCAATCCAAGTTTCACTTATGATAGAGAACAGCTGGAGAGCTTAGGCCCTATGATTGACCCATGTTGAGAATCTATGGATGTTCAAATTCATGACAACAATCCTTGCTAGATCCCTGCGATCAAAATTGATGAAGACCCTTTATATTAGGTGGAAGAATTAATACAACCTGTTGAGACTCTCACAACTTTTAAACATCATGACAGAGGAATTAGGAATGGATCATATGACCGACCATACATGGTAAACTGAATGTTTATCCTGATCTTATGAAGTCGTGAATCTAAAACAAATATCAGAGATGGACGATTTCAATTATATATTGGAATTATAGTGGTCAAACATAGGACTATGAATAGAAGACAATAATTCCAATACAACAATAAATAAAGGGCAGTGATTAAATAGTAATAATCATTATATTAATTATGGACAAACAAGGCATGAAAAGGCATCGATTGAGGGATGCAGCCCTTAACGTAGGGACATGGAAGTGTATAAAAAGAGTATGATATGTAAGGGAACGGACATCATCAAAGAAGTGGTATGACATCTATATGAAATCAAACTGGTTACTCAAGGGAGCTGATCAACCTCTAAAACAAGTGCATGCCTAAATCACCATAACCTGGAACAGCATCAGTAAATCTCAGAAACAACATTTTGAAGTCTAACATCAACTTATCACAAGTTCAGTGCATATAATTGAGGGAGTCACATCAGAAACAGTCACTATATTGAATGCTCTAATTTATATTATATTCATATAGTTTGATTTTAAAGAATTTGGTTTAGCAGCAATTATCCCACTTATTTGAATAATATTCTTGCACCAGTCCTCATATCAGAAGTCATCTCTATAACCTGCATCAAACATTACTAATATTGCTACTTCCATTATAGCCATTTTAATATGTATATATGTTCTTATTTGTCAAAGGCTAGAATTTCTCTATTGGTATAACCTAATACCCTAACCTACAATACAAGTAACTCAAAATTTATAATAATCCTATAAGGAACTTTACAATAGATCAGTTTTTTGCCAACTTCTCACATACATCTACACTTTTTCCACGGATATGGAGGTGGGAATTAACTCTGGTAATGCTGCCCTGAAGTTCAAGCTTACAAAGTGGCACTTCCACTACCTATTGCCCCTAGATGCCCTAGGTTTGATTTGTATTTTGTTGCAATTGTCTTAGAGGAGACTTAGGATCAAACGGACCGTTAGCAATTTTTGCCAGTATTGTGGAAGGGCAATTAATATTTGCACTCGCGATGGAACTAGAGGTTTAGGTTTTAGGGTCTCACCCCTCTTTCCTTTTGCATTTTCATCAAGTGCAGAATTGGATTTTGTTTCACTTTCAACTTCAACTTGTTGAGGCTCAAGTTCAACCTCATTCTCACTCATTTCATGAGAACTCATAGTGATATTGCAATAAATGATATAAAATTTATGTTTATAATTTTAAAATTTAAATTCAAACTATACATAATGCAAGGGATTAAAACACAACAATTTTCTTTTTGTTTTTCTTACTTCAGGCCACATGAAGTGCAAAGGCATAGGATACACAAATAAAAATCTTTGTTCTTAACTTTTGTCAAACAAGGATTACACTTTTGTTTTTCTTACTTAAGGTCACACAAAGTGCAAAAGCAGAGGATACACAAAAATTATAATCCTAATTTGACAAAATAATTTTTTTTGACAAACTTAAAAAAATAAAATATGACAGCTTGCTGTTATATAATTAAAAAAATTAAAATTTGATTATGATTCATTAGTATTATTAATTGAATCATGATTCATTTGCAAAACTAAACTAAAGTTTAATAACTATTGAATTTAAAATTTAAAATTGAAAGTTGCAACTTGGTATATGAATTTTATTGATGTTGATGACAAGATACAACTTGGTATATGAATTTATCAATGTTGATGACAATATACAGCCATTTGTATGGATTATATCAATATAAATGACAATATACAATCTAGTGTATGAATTTTAACAATATGCATGTCAATATACAACCAGTTGGGCATATAAATTCTAATATCTATCAACACAATTGCCAATATACAACCTGGTATATGAATTTTGACAATATGAATATCAATAAACAACCAGTTATATAGATTCTATCAACCTAATTGATAATATACAACTTATTATATAGATTTTAACAACATAAATCATGAAACTATTTAAAAAAAAGTTAAAAAACCAATCATAAAAGCCTACCTCTTGCTTGAAAAATGCTAGTTTGAATCCTTTGAGTTGGCAACTTGACATAATTCCTCTTCTTGCTCCTCCTCAACCCTCTTTCTCTTCACTCTCACTCTTTCACCTTCCACTTGCAAAGTTGTTGCTCTTACTCTTACACTCACTACTATTAGCTTCTTGTTGATTTGTTTTTGTGAGTTGAAATGAGGTTAGGAGGCAGATTTGTAGAACTTTTGGGGTCTGGGTGGGGCCCATAGGTCATTGGGGTTCAACATTGGGCATGAGGTTCAAAAAACTTGATTTTTTGTTTGACTGGTCATGGGACATGCCTAAGCATCCCCTAGGTCTTGGGAACGTCTGCTTTTGAGAGGGAGATGTCTCAGAGACATCCTGGGGATGGTGACACAAGTGGTGGAGCAGCGGGAGGACATCCCCTCCAAGTCCCCACATCTTGAAGACATCCTCGTCTTGGAAATATGAGGATTTCCTTTTTTTTTTGGGGGGGGAGAGGGGAGGAGGGGGGGGAAGGCACACATCCTCGTGGTATACTAATGTATAAACAATGCAAGATAAGAGATGTAGTTATTGTTAGTGTAACTAGTGTTACTATCCATCTAGTTAGGATATCACCTTTCTATGATTGACCTATTCATGCTTATAGCTTAAGTTTACTTAGGTTTCTTGTGCTTTTTTCTCACTTCAAACCATTGAGACATGTGTCCTCATTACTTGAGACAACTATTGCATGCATACTTGCCACTTGCTCACATGCTTGTCAAGTGAATTCACAAGTGTTGTGCATTTGGAGGGGTAGTCTGTAATTGTCTCCTACCTTCTGACCTCTCTACCTTGCCTATATATGCAAGGTTTTTCATTGTATTTACACACTCTTCATTTATATGATAGATATCCTACTGTATTCATCATTTTTCTTGTGAAAGGTTATCAATTCGAGCTTTTTGATCTTTGAAAGGGATTATTTATTAACATAAATTAAAATTGACGATGCCAGAGGGAGACTTCAAAAGGGATTGATGAAGGTAACTAAAGGAATAATTAAATGTAGCGATTCCCTATTAACACAAGGTAGCACTAACATAGTGAAGACCTTAATGAAATTAAAAGCAGCAATCAAAGAAGTCAAGCACAAAGGCAATGATTAAGGAAGGGGTGTATCCTTTGTAAGGGGTGTGATGATTATTAAGGGTGTGACTATTCACCCCACCATGAAGGATATATAAGGAGGAATCATTTGGTGAGGGGAATAAGAATTTGAAATTATAAGAGATCTATTGGAGTAAATATTATTTTTAACAAGAATATTATTGGGAAGTAAGTTTTAAAATATAATTAGGAACTATATATCTATCTATATATATATATATAATTGCATAATGAAATGATATTTGATTAACAATTAATATGATAAGATTTCTTTAGGAATCTATTTTGAATTTATAGAACTATTTACAAATAGGGAGGTTGATCAACCTTCCGAGTTCATGAGATGGGAAGTATTGGATTTTCCTTCATCAAGTACGCCACTCCTGAGATGTAGTGCTCATGGGACTGGGAGGTGTATGAGTTCTCTTGGGCTTGTTGAGGGAGGTAATCTTCATGCATCTTATCAAGCACACCACCTGAGATGCAGTGCTCATGGGCTGGAAGGCGAATGAGTGCTCTTGGGCTTGATCAAGGAGGATGGAGCACCTCCAAGGTGGACTAAGGGATGGTGTGGACTTGAGATCCTGCCATACTTGTGGGCCAGGAGGTGGAGAGTGTCTTGGGCTTGAGAGAGACTTCTCGAGTACGCCACTCCCGAGATGCAATGCTCTTGGGGCTGGAAGGCATATGAGTGATCCGAAGCTTGAGGGGCTTCTCAAGTATGCCACCTCGAGATGGATGGACAAGGATCAACCCATTCTCTCGCAATACAAGGACAACCATTCTTGAAATTGCAGTTTGTGAATATTTCTAGTGAATTCCTAAAACCATAGTTTACATACTTGGACTCAGAGAGTACTCAACAAGCCCAAAAATTTTGGCTCTACAAAAACTTGGCAAATACTCGACAAAGACTCGACAACTTAAAAAGTAGTAAAATTTCTTATATAAACACTTTTTTTTTTTGCAAAATTCAATTACAACATACCTATACACACATTGCATTGTGCACACATACACAGGATGCCAAGTTTGCATGCATATACACACACAGACATATCTATACACACACAATCACATAGTTTCTTGTTTCACTTATCAGTTTATCATGATATCATATTATCATCAATCATGTATGCATATCAGTATTAAGTTTAACTATTTATCTATTAAGTATGCATATCAGTAATACAATAATAGCATTAAAATCTGTGTATAACTATATACAAACTTAAAACTATTCATTATGATAATGTTCATTAAACTGTTTAATGTTAAAAATTTGCACATTATCAATGTACACAAATGTGTCAACTGCATATGATAATGTGTAATATTAGTCGACAAGTTTGTGTGTATTGATTATGTGTAACTAGTAACACTATAGTGTAACAGTAAAAACCAGTCTAAATCATACCAAAAAACTAGTGCAAATTGCATCAAAGGATGCAATGTCTGTAAGGCCCACTAAATGGGGGTTTTATAAGCACCAAATTGTGTCGTACATGCATCCAAAATGTGCCAAAAATGCATCAAAATCCTGCAAAAATAGGCTCATTAAAAGAGCGTTTCATTTGTTCCAAGGTTTTCCGCAAGTACTTTGAGGGTTTTCTATGAGTTTTCTAAAAAAAATGGCCTTTGCTTTTGCATTATGAGCCGTGGGTAAAAGCAGGAAGTACTTGCCCAAGCAAAAAATGGGAGAGTACTTGGCCACTTGACAATAATTGTAGAGTATGTAATCTATGCCTAATATGATTGGTTATTGGAATATGCCTTGGGCTAATCACGACTGATGTTAAGTTATTTGGCATTCAAATGTTAATGATGATATGAACTATAGATCTAACTATTATGATGTTTTAGCCATGGTGTATGGTTCTCAATGTTTACTATTTTATGTATTAGTTTGAATATAACCATAAAGTTGATACTTGTTATTACTAATATTAGTTTATAGTGTTTATTATTGTTTTGCAGGCCTAAATCAAGGAACATCCCAAAAGGGGACATTACAAACTTCAATGTGGATAATTGAAGAGTATCAAGGTTGACCAAATTGAGCTAGAGAAAACATTGAAAGGAGCTTAGGACAGAATAGCTAAGGAAAATAACAAAGGCATTCCAGTTGACTTAATTATAGAAGTCTACAAAGCATACTAGGATTACCTAATAAGGCTTTGGATGGCTTTAACTTCCTTAAACTTTATAGATCAACGAGAAAAACTCAAGTTAACAAACTTTAGCAATGAGATTAGGAGAAAGGATGTTTAAGCGTTACAATTGAAAAGCCTCCTCTTCTCCCTCCCAGACAAAGTACTAATTGTTGTTTGAATAAAAGATAGTTTTGACTGTTTGAGTCCAAAAGAATTGATTTTCAAAATATTAAATAAGTTGAAGCTTACAAAAGATGCCATAGAAAGGTAGATTTGTTGGTCAAGCAAATCAACTAGATAGTTGTAGAATTCAGAGTTTTGATACAAATGGGCTTCCCATTGTAATAACTCACCCTTAATTTTTTTTCAAATTTGCATCCATTAGCGTTAGCCAAAATAATAATGATAATCAATTGAATAAAGCAACCTTTCACTTTCTGATCACTCAGATGTTGATGTAGGCAAGGTGAGAGCACACAGTGATAAGGTGTACATTGCATTAATTGGAAGTATCCACTTGTTCAGTGGGGTGAGTGATAATCAAAACCAACTGAAAGCAAATACCTTCCACTTTCTAATCACCCAGATCTTGATGTGGGCAAGGTGAGAGCATATGGTGATAAGGTGTACATTGCATTAACTGGAAGCATCCACTTGTTTAATGGGGTGAGTGATAATCGAAACCAATTGAAAGCAAATACCTTTCACTTTTTGATCACCCAAATCTTGATGTCGGCAAGGTGAGAGCATTTGTTGGTAAGACTTACAATTAAGTGCTTCTGAATTAATCACTTGTTCAGTGGGGTGAGTATGAAAACTTCAAAGCATGAAAGGAAACATCTGTTGATTCAGCAGGAATTACAACTAGCAAGAAAGTATTTGGCGGAAAGCCGACCAAAGCAAGAAAGATCCTCTGCTTATTCAACGTGCATAACATGAAAGTAAAGAAAGTTCATCTACTTTATTAGTGGGCATAACATGAAAGTAAAGAAAGCTCAAACACTCATTCAGCAGGAGCACTACTTGTTTAGTGGAGTGAGTAGCAATAAACAATGGCAAATCACTGATGGTACTACCAAATGGTGTTACAATGAGCTCATTACAATTAATTTTCAGAATGTCATATACTGCAGCTACAATGTGAAAATACTAAAGAAATCATGGCACGACACCCCAAAATGGAACCCTGACATGAAATAAAGTATTCCCCAACAAAATATAACAATTATACCTCAAAGGAATGATGCCCAAAGTACTGTAAGAGGTCTGAAACGCTGCTGCTACAGGTCTGATAAAGAAAGGACAGCAGACTGAAATACCAACCAGCAAGCTACAAGTTCGTCACAACTTCATCCCAAGCACTCCAAACAACCCCAAGCAACATGGAATCATCCACCAAGACCTAGTGAAGCGTAGGCGTTGATATGAAGCCAAAGTTTGCAACCAAATGTGAATGAACCGCAATAACATCAGCAAGACACCATCAGCCCAAGATGTACAGCCCAGTTAGAGGGGTGACCAGCTCCATAAAATCATTTCCTCCTAAAAATCTGAAACTTAGCACGAAGGGGTGCCCAAAGGTGAGGAGTCTTATGCAACAATTGCTAGGATATTGTCATTGATGTCAAAGCAAATGAACAAGGTTATTATTCTTGATTATCATTGATATCGATTGAGATCATAAAAGGCCATAGGCCACTAATTGATGAACAGGTTGGTAATATACAAGACCGAGCAAGACTAGATTACAAGTATGAATTAATGAAGTAATGATCATATCTACATTATGATCTAGAACAAAAGATCGTACAAGACAAAGACAAAGACATCAAAGCAGCAATGAACAAATGTTAAAAGCAACGTATTCCTTAAAGAGCACAAACAGATAACTAAGTGAATAAAGCAATATCTTTTCTGAATATTAAAACAAAAAAAATTATGTGCAGCACATAAGACAAAATACAAAAAAGACAAAAAGCAGAGAAAGACAAACCAAAAAGGTGTGATTCTAGAAAGAAATGTTTTATGATGAACAAAGTTAACTGAAAAACAAATAAAGTGATCTACAAAAGAAAAGAGAAGCAACTTTTCAAGAAGAGATACAATTTCTTTTTTGAAGTGAAGCGCTCCATCTAATGGTTCGATTTAGTTTGTGAAATAGTACGGTTTATTTTTGATGATACAAATTCAGACTTTTATGAAAGGATGCAAATTCAGACTTTTATGAAAGGATGCGATCCTTTATGCAACTCCAGATTTTTTAAAGGGCAAAGTCAATTAAATACAAGTGGTATGATTTACCATTGATGAAGCTTCATTAAATATGGAAGGGTGTGATTAAGACAAAAAGAACAGATTTGAAGTGATGCAATTTCATGAAGTTTTTAAAGGGCAAAGTCAATTAAATATGAGTGGTATGATTTACCATTGATGAAGCTTCATTAAATATGGGAGGGTGTGATTAAGACAAAAAGAACAGATTTGAAGTGATGCGATTTCATGAAAAGGTAGATTTTAAATGATGCGGTCTCTTACAAAAGATTGCAATGTTTTATCTGCATATATATATATATATATATATATATATAAGATCCATTTCAGATTTGTGGAGTGTGAGTGTGTAAGAATGATTATGTGAATATGTGAATAGAAGTGCAGAAGATTATATCTCTTATGTGAGCATAAAGGAATAACATACGTCACAAAGAAAGGATTGGAGTGAAGTAAAAAGAAAAATTCAGATTTTCAGTTTATCATAATAGGTTGTTGCCTCTTGTTAGCCAAGGTTGGTGCCTTGGAAGAGGGAGTTGGTGCTCCTTGTCGGTTGGTGCCTACAATCATTGTAAACTTATATAAATATAAAGTACATTATTTGTACCGTGGTTTTCTCCTGTAAGGGTTTCCACATAAAATCTTGGTGTCAACTTGTTCTTATTGTTATATTCTTACATTGTTGCTATTGTGATTGATAAACTTTTAAATTGATAAAAGTTACGTTATACTGATTCATCCCCCACTCTCAGTATAACTGTTTGCTCATCAATGTAATTTTCATATTTACATTATGATTGCCCAAGTTTAAAGCATATAGAAATCTGCATTGATCGCCCAAGTTAATTTGATTATATATGACAAGAAGCAAAAAAGACGAGCAAAGAAAGACAAAAGCCAAGTTAAAATAAAGTAATATTGTTTTGGCCAACTCCTCCCTAGAGTAATTGACACTTCATATACGACAAATTTGTCTTATCTAGGACTTATGAAAGGTGCGATTAAGGATATTAAAGGGTGCGACCATATATTGAAGATTAATATATTCAAAATGCAGCAATAAACACAAGTCTGAAAGGGTGTGATTAGGGAAAAGGTGTGATTTGTTATGTTTATTAATGAAAAGAAATGTCCCTAGGGAATAGACCCTCTTGGGAAAGATTTAAAATCATTTTTGTAAAGTTTTGAAGAATGAGAGCTGTGGAGTTAAAAACAAATGAGTATATTGTAACAACCTATCTAGACTACAGTTTAAAAAAAATTCAATTGACAATTAACTTTCAGCTGAACTGCAACTAACTTGTTTTCGAAACTAGGGTTTCCAAATTGTTCCAACTAATTCAAACATGCAACTATCTCTTGAATTTTCAGTTTCAACTGACATGCAACATCTAACTATTTTTCACCATCTGCTCACAGCATATCAATAACTAAATAACTGCCAAACTAGGGTTTTATCAAGCATAAAATAACAAACTGAAAAGTAACTACTAGGGCATCATTAACTAACTTCCATTCATAACAAAGTAAAGAAATTAAGTGTATATCTTTTCCATTCAAACTAACTTAGAGCAATACATTAATTACATAACAGTAAATGTAGCATATAAAGTACTCAAATGAACATATATTGTACCTGAATTAGCGGAAGTAAGTAACTCGTTATGCGGACATCATTAAGTTGAAATGCTAATCATCATCACTCGAGGAAAGAGAAATATCATCAAGGGCTTTACCGCCCAACCAAGACCAACTGGTCCCTTGAGTGTCTTCAACTGAAGAACCTAGCCCTTCACAAGGGGACTCAACATGAGTCAAAATATCATCATGCCTCTGAGCTTGGTGTCAAGGACCTATACCTCCTGATCGACCTTACTAAGGGTACCTCCCAACTAGAAAGGTCACTTTGATCAGTGGTATATTTGGTACTTGATAGCTGACAGATGCTGAATCTAGCATCGTACCTTGGCCAAGGATTTTTAATATTACTGGCACTCCTATGGCGATATCTTTGGCACTCCTGTGCTGATATCTCTGGCACTACAGTGCCGTCAGCTCTCTCACCCCTACTTGACATGACAATATGTAAATCAAGGTCTAATTTTACATTAGCAAGTTTTATTATCATATTTTCTTGATTCAAGGTTATATGTTACCTTAGGTTTTAATATTGCAATAGATTGTTAAGGACTTTTTCTTAAGACTAAGTTGTTTTCCTAACTCTTAAATAGAGGAATTGAGTTCTTTATCATTTCACCTCTTTAGAAGTAACTGCTTTTACAAGCAAGGTTAGCTTAACAATTTGATATCTGCCGAGAAGGAGATACCCTCAGACCCTTAGCAGGGTAAGTCATAAAAAGAGCACAGCTGAGAAGAAGTTGCTCTAAATACCATTATTTGATTCAGAATCTATTCTCTTAGATCGTGGTCAAACCTTGACCTTAGGAATTATATGTTCAATGCCATATTTTCACTTCTTCCTTCTTGATTCAAAATTCAGCAGTTCCATCAGATTAAGTTATGATCTTGCACTATCAGGTTGTATTATTATTCTTATAGGTTTAGGGTTAAACTTAATCCAAGGAATATGTATATTTTCAATTCCCAATTAATGACTCATGTTTACTTACAGTTAGGTTTCTTTTCAGACATACTTCCTTATAGTTGATATTTAGTTGATCTAAATGAGAGAGAGAGAGAGAGAGAGAGAGAGAGAGAGAGAGAGAGCAAAATAAGATAGTTCGTTATAAGATTCTCCAAGTCTTAGTGTTTGAAAGTCAGATAAGATTTGTGGCAAGGAACAAATCAGTAATATAAGGATGAAATGGTCTCAATAAGCTAGAAAGGATTATTGTGAATAGAATTTTCGTGTGACTAGACATATTCTCGATTCAGAAAAAACATAGTGTACCAGCTCCATTCTAAATATCTTGTGATGGAATAACGAGGAGAGTCTATTAATATAGGCATGAGTGAGACAGAGATAAGAGTTCCGTTCCAAATACTTTAGGAACGAAAGATTCCATAGTATTTATACATAGTCAGAAGAACTTCGAAGAGCAGGTAGAAAGAGAAGCTGGGTCCAGTTTCAGTTTACAAAAGAGATAGAGATTGATAGGTATTATCAATTTGTTCCCCTCAGATCCTAGTGGTTTAGCAATTATACCAGGTTATGATCCTAGCAAATCTTCGAATACCAAATAAGATTTGATCACCGCATGGGCAAGAACAAGAAACCCAATACATTACAGTACCTTTGCAGAGATTCAAGGCTTTAGTCTAAACTCTCTACCAGCAGAGGAAAACATAAATTAAATGGATTGGAAGACTTTCTTTAAGGTCGCTATAATCCAGACCTAACAAAAGAAACAGACTGATGCACATGAATCAAGCAACTATTGCTCTTTAAGGTAAGGTATTCGGTATAAAGGAAAGCTTTCCGAATTATTCCCATCATAATGTTAGAATGATTACAACAAATGAATTCTATCAGAGCTTTTGTATCAACGAAGTATTCAAATTAATTCTCCACTATCAAACTTCATGGAGGTTTTTATTTGTTACTTGCCTGAGAAAAGGAATTCATTTTAGATGTCGTTGTTCTTTCACCGCAATTCAATAGACCCTAAGAACCCCGTTGCTCTCTGATGAGATAGGAGAACAAGACGGAAGAGCAAGATTTCGTATCCTCCATTCCGGATTGAGGTTGAGCAAAGTAGATGCTAGAATCAAGCATCGATTTCGTCAGAGCTTGTACTAGATTAATATCTTCAAGGTTGCGAGCGACATAGATGAAGACGGAAAGGAATAAGCTCAAGCAAGCCGTTAGAGGAAGAGAGTTTTCCCCAAATGCGGTAAAGAGCTTTAGCATAATGTACAGGACAAATTTGGGGTCGAACCAACTCGAACAATAACAGAGGAATTGAACATGATCACAAAAAATGTTTCCCCCCGACTGGAAGAGAGAATCCACCTTTTTCCGAGATGGAAGAAGAAGATGACGATTGAAAGTCCTTTTCCCTTTCCTTCAAGAAACTCCCAAATTGCTCAAAATGTTTTCCTCTGCCCATTCTTGGGCGTTCACCAAAACAAATGGTGTGTTCCAGAAGCCCCCCCACAAGGCTCGACGCCACCCAATTTTCATTTAAATTTTAAGCAAAGATACCTTTGATGCCAATATTTGATATTTGCAAAAGTTAAATTGTTGTTCATTATTGATTCGTTCCACACTCTAGATTCCAATAATTATTTTTATCATTTATTATTCATTTGCATACTTCTATTAAAATTATAAAAGATTATATATATATTTCAATTGACTTAGGAAATAAAATAATTAAATTGAATTATTTATGACCAAGTTACGACTTAGATACTTGTCATACACCGACTCGAGGTAGATGATAAAATAGATCCATTGTTAACCATGTCCTCTCCCTAACGATATTTCCCTTTCTCTTGTGGCGTCAGCAATCCTGCATCCACTGACAAGGATTAGGGTTAGATTGTTCTCAACGGCTAAATAATATGCATTTAAATTTAATCTCATGATCTCATTCAACTTCACGTGAACAATAAATTCACTGGGAAAATAAAGAGTTTGTTAACATTACAATTACGATAAAAGAACGAATATTGCATTCTCAATGTCATGATCTCATGGAAGTAGTTATTTGCAACTAATATTGCATTCAAAATACATAACCAAATATGTAGTCTCAATGTGAGGGATGTAACATATATAATAAATACACAGCAGATTAGAGGATTGAAAAGAAGCGGATATATAAGGCATATGAGTAGTGTGTGGAGTAAGAAGTGTTGAATAAAAATATATAAAAGGGTGTAAGAGTATTAGGTAGTGTGTTATTTAGTAAGAGTTATCTCTCTTGGAATAAGACATCTCCATTTATGAGGTCATTGAAGATATAAAAGGCATTTGAGAAGTGATGAAATAGGTGTGAGTAGAACAAACAAGCATACCAAATACGGCAGCAAATGGAGAGAATTATAAGAAGAGTATATGCAGAAATAAAGCATAGTAGAGAGAATAAATGAGAGATTTCAAGGCAGAATTGAGAAGAATTCTGAAGAAAATTTGTAAAAGGATTATGGCAGATTTGTGAAGAAAATACATAGAGATTTAAATAAGTTTATGTGCAGAAGATCTACGAGCAGATTATGAATATGAGATTTATGTGAGAGATATATAAAAGAGATCGAATTGTCCATCATCCATTGAAGGAGCAACATAGAAGGTGGTACTTTGCTTTGGAAGTTGGTGCTTCCTAAAAGACATATTGGTGTCTCTAGTAGGTTGGTGCTCTCAAATTGAATGGGGGGTTGGTGTCTACAAAGTTTGTAAGATAGGTTTATATAAGTAATATTTTGCCGTGGTTTTCTCCCATAAGGGTTTCCATGTAAATTATGTGTTATACTTGTGTTGTGTAATTGTTGCATCTTATTTTATTGTTAGTGTGCAATCGATATGCTTATGATATTGAGTTTGATAAAGTTTTAAATTGGTAAAAGTTGTATTATATTGATTCACGCCCCTCCCCCCTCTCACTATAATCATGAGCTCATCAACAATGCCCACAAAAAGTTAGAAAACCCTCTAATCTGCACAAGCAAAACATATTGTATGGCCTAGGGTAGAAAAGAGTAACCAACAATCTGAAAAATCCAAGTAGTCACTCCAACATGCTTCCAAACACTGCAAAAACAAATATCACACCAAACATGCATATAGAAAACATCAAAGAGATCAAACCAAAATTTGATTACTTTGCATGTAAGCTCCATGGTGATGACTGGATGCAATCACATTCCACCAGCTAGTGATTGTCTTTGAAATCTGAAACTAGTAATTTAGAGAGGGTTTTCGTCCTCTTAAGACTTAGGAAAGAACTCTTAGGTTCCAATACGACAACATAACATTATCATCATTTTTTTAAGTTACCAAGTCTAGGCATTGGGCACAAGGGGGGGTCAAAATGAACCTTTTTAACTTTATAACATAAGTCATAAAAATCACCTTTTGAAGACTTAAGTGAATGCTATGCCAAAATATTAGAACTCACCAAACTGCAACTACTAAGCACTGCCCAAATTGGAAACCTTGTGTTGCATTGCTGCTAAGGCTAGATACCCAAAATAGAATTTACTAAAAATAGCAAGTTGCTAAAAATATTGAGTGTGTCCAAACTCAAAATTGACCCAAACTGAGATGCCCTAAAACTTACTAAAAATATCAAGTGTCAAAAATAGACATTGCTAAAGATAGCAATACTGCCCACTAAGGATTTCAGAAAACCTAGAAAAACCCAAAAAACACTCTAGCAACCAATTGCGTATACTCCTTGAAACTGTTGGCAAGAATCCTCCAAGAATCTTGGAATCCTTTAAACTCCTCCATTTAACCTATGGGACTTTGGATATAGGAACAGTCATTGATACGCTTAGCACTAGAAGAGGGACATTGCACCCATCTCCTTTGAGAAGTGATGAGAGACAAACAAGAAGAGGGAGATCAAGTTTGTTCCACATTAGCAACTTCTTTCCAAATTTTTCTACAATCCATTGCCATTGACCAGCTATAGTGAGATGACTACCAAAAGGAATGCCCAAATAATGAACAATTTTACCTAGTTTTATGAGCTTCCATTGCTGGTTCAGCCAGTGTGGAGGGTCATCTTGACCAATGAGCAAAACTTCTATTTTTTCTTTATTTACAATTGCACCAAAAGCCTCAACAAAAGCCTCTAAACAAAGCCTTGTACCTTCAATGGATTGTTGAGTAGGCACGAGTTAGAGCTGAATCATGGGAAAAGTGAACATTAAGGAGTTGGTTTTGTTTGGTAAAAAAATACCTCTAATTTGTCCCTGAATTCTCCCTGCTTCTAGTAAATGCCCAAGGGCATCAACAACAATGACATAGAGATAGAGGGCTAAGGGACAACCTTGCTTGATGGATTGTTGTAATTGGACAAGGGTTGAGCGAATGCCATTCACATTAATCCTTGTAGAAGCATATGAAAACATAGTCCCCATTGCTTTGTGGAAAAAGGAGCCAAAACCCAACCAATCTAGCATATTTAAAATTTTAAATGAAATCCCTCTCTATCCTATCATAAGCTTTATGAAAGTCAACGTTCAGAAAAATAACTTTTTTCCCAAATTCTTTTGCCCATTACATACCCTTCCATTTTGTAGTAAGGTTATCCGAATAAACCTGCCTTCTATAAAGCCTCTTCCAACTATTTGTGCCACCAATGCTTTAATCCTTCTAGCAAGGGTTTTTGCTAAAAAATTATAGAAATATTAAGGAGAGAAATAGGTTGCCAACCACTTACTCTCTTTTGGAGCCCTTTGGAATGAGCTTCATTAATCCTCCATTGACTGTGTAATATCCCCCTTAGTTTTTTTCTTGATTTTAGCACAAGAATTTCATAAGTTAACGTTAGCTTAAAGAAAGATAAGCAAACTCAAATGCAACCCTCCACTTTTTGATCACCCAGATCCCAGTGTGGGCAAGGTGAGAGCATATAGTGAAAATGGGATCTTGTTAGCTAAATTGGAAAGCTAGAATACAAGTTGAAAAATATAGAAATGAAAGTACTTAGGCAACAAGCCAATCTCTTCCACTTTTCGGCGGGCTACAGTGAAAGTAAAGTACTGACATGAAATTGCTTAGGCGGCAAGCCAGCCTCTTCCACTTTTCAACGGGCTATAGTGAAAGTAAATTACTGAAATAAAATTGCTTAGGCGGCAAGCCAACCTCTTCCACTTTTCAGTGGGGATGAAAGCAAAGTGCAGAAAATAGAAAGAGTTGATCAGTATTACTGAATCAATGCTACAATAACAAGTTTTGATGCACTAAAAAGGACAATAATCTCCAATGCAAATACAAAGATATCCAACATGAAAATATGACGAAAAGGAAGAAATACTAGGTTTGATACAAAAATGGTAGCAATCAAAAAGTTAGACCAGCAAGCATTAGAATCACCAAACTGCTCATAACTCACTCAAAACTCCTTCGATTGACCTCAAATTGAAAGCATTAGATTGCAATATGTTAGGCATCCAAATCACCACAACAGAATCAATCCAATTAGCACTTTATCTTTTTGCATACATCCCAATGCAATCATGAAATGGCATAGCTTTGCCGAGAAGGGCGACCTCAAGCAAAAATCAAGCTCTCCACCAAAAAATCCAAAACCTTGAGCACAGGGGTGCCCAAGCTAGTGGAATCAATAGAAACGATACCTAGAATAATAGCCCAACTCCTCCGGAAGGTACGAGCAAAAACATGCTTCAGCCAAGCACCAAACCAGCAACAAGGAATTGAAAGAAACACACTCTAAAATAGTAGAAATTGAAAGCAACTAACTACCACACCCAAAATTAAAAGACATCGAAAGATGCCATCTCCAAGGAAGCTCTATTTGTAACCTCTGAATGAAGAAGCAGTCTTAGATCAGCTAGGTACTATCTCTCAAGCACGAAACTGATGAAGGCTAAGAGGCATGCATTCCTCAAAGCAAGAGTTCTAAAACAATTTCAGCAATACTTCATTATGATAAGCAATGCATAGTCAAATGAGAAGACAAGGCCTTGTATATATAGCATTATCAACCCAAAAATTTGAATAATTTGTTCCCTCCAAAAGGGATGCCCAAGAAGAAGATTATAATATTCATTTTAATTCAAATTTGACTAACAAGATTTTGTGCGCCTAAAAAGACAAGCATTTTCAACTTTATAAAAATCAAACATTTTTCCCAATGTGGCATCCAAGTTAGAAAATCCAACATTAAAACAACTTGAAGTCATCACACTAGGCATAATATAAAATCACTTAAATCATTGACTTGCTAAAACAGGCTCCAAGAATGCTGGAGACACAACTGCATATTCTTCCGTACTAGAAATAGACACTAAATATTGACTGTTGAACTATTGCTAAAAATAGCATTGTCAAAAATAACACTTACTAAAAATAGCATACTGCTAAAAATAGTGACTCCAAACTTTGTTAGAGCACAAATTGGGTAGTCGTCACAACTTACTAAAAATAGTAAGTCTAGAAAGGTCATTTGATGCAAATGCATGTTACTCCATTTTGAAGCCCTCTAAAAACCGAGAGAGACCCAAAAATCCCACTACCAAACTCCTGTAAGCAATCCCTTGAAAGCTCAGAAGAAACCTCCTAGAAAAAGGGAAACCCTAATTTCACTTCCAACTAGCCTATGGGCCTTCGGGATAGGCTAACGCTCATTTGATGAAAATATTGCTGAAAAGGGGACATAATAGTCTGTCCTCCCCAAGATTGCTTGCCCTCAAGCAATTGCAAGTCCGGATGCTACAAAATCTGCTCATCCTCCCAAGTAGTATCCTCAATTAGCAAATTCTTCCAGTTCACCAAATACTCTTAGATAGACCTCTTCTTCAAAGAGCACTCCCTAGAATGAATGATCGCCTCTAGAACCAAAACCAACCATCCTTCCTCATCCAATGGAGGCAAATTTGATGAAGCAACAACATTATGCTCAAGCACCTTCTTGAAGCATGACACATGGAAGACATTATGCACCTTGCTACTCGTTGGTAGCTCTAACTCATAAGTCACTTCCCCAACTCCTAATGATCTTGAAAGGTCCATAGAAACATGGCTTGAGTTTCTCAGCTCCACTCTTCTTGAGAATAGACTATCTGTAAGGCTAGAGTCTCAAGTAGACCATGTCACCAACCTCAAATGTGTGCTCAACTCATTGCTGATTAGCATACACCTTTTTCTGATTTTGTGCAAGGTGAAGATTGTCCTTTAATGATCTCAAAATGTCTTGACACTGTTGCAACATATCCCTCGCTTGAGGGGGCTCTACTATCACCAAACAAGAAGTCTACGAAACTAGGAGCCTCATAACCATATAGAGCTATGGATGGAGACATTTTGATAGACATGTGGTAGGAAGAGTTATAGCAATACTCTCCCAAATGAACCATCTCACCCAAGCCTTTTGTTGCCCTAAAACATAGTTTCTAAGATAGCCCTCCAACCACTTGTTCACAATCTCTGTCTGTCCATCAATCTGCAGGTGATAACTAGTGCTTGGAGTGAGCACTGTACACCTCAATCTGAAAATATCCTACCAAAAAGTACTTAGGAACTTGTTGTCCCCATCACTCATAATGTATTTCAGCAACCCATGCAATCTGAACACCTCTTTGAAGAACAAATCAGCAACTTGAGCCGCTGTAAATGAGCTGGTAATGGCGAAGAAATGAGCAAACTTCGTCAATCTATCCACAATAACATATATGCAATCGTTCCCTTGCACCTTTGGCAACCTCGTGATGAAATCTATCGAAATACTTTCCCATTTTTGATCGGGAATAGGTAGGGGCTGCAACAAACCGGCTAGAAATGTGTGCTCATTTTTGTTCATTTGATAGATTGGGCACTCCTTAATGTAGCGTAGGACCTCATCCTTAAGCCCTTTCCATGAAAATCTTTCACAGATTTTCCTATATATCTTAAAATACCCTTGATGACTAGCCAAGGGAATGTCATAAAATGATTGCAAAATCGTCTTTTTAAGCTTTAGATTCAGGTACTAAGAAGATTCTACCCTTATATTGTATCAAACCATCAACCAACTGATACCTCTCAATGTGCAATGTGCAATGTGCCCTCAGTCAAGCTAGTAGCAAATTGATTTTTAGCATAATGAGCAATAATCTGCTTTTTCCATTCAGCAGTGATCTCAACCAAAGAGCTCAAATGGGGTCTCCTGGACAAAGCATCAACCACAATGTTATTTATCCCCTTGACATACTTGATGTCAAAATCATAAGCTTGGAGCTTACACACCCACTTCTGTTGCCTCTCATTCAAATCTTTCTGATGCATGAAGTGTTTAAGACTGTTATGTTTTAGTCTTCACCACAAACTTGCTCCCAACCAAGTACTATTTGAACTTGGCCAATGCATGCATTATTGCAAGCATCTCCTTGTCATAGATTGAATATGTCCTTTCAACACCCCTCAATTTTTTGCTCTCAAAGACAATAGGATGTTTTTCTTGCATTAGGACAGCCCCAACTCCTTCCCCTGAAGCATCACATTGCAATTCAAAAGGCTTGGATAAGGCAGGTATGGCCAACATAGGACACTAACTCATGAGCTGCTTGAACTTATCAAATACAGCTTTTTTTGACCATGCAAATGCGCCCTTTTTGGTGAGATCAATAAGGGGGGCAGCCATTTGAGAATATCATAAGGCTTCTGTAGAATCCACAAAGTCCCAGAAAACCCTTCAACTATGATAGGTTCTTTGGAGGAGGCCAATTCACGATAGCCTTAATCTTCTTAGCGTCAACACTAAGTCCCTTAGAGCTGGTCACATGCCCAAGATAAAGCAGCTTTGTCATTCCAAATTCACATTTGGACTCCGCAAACAAACAATTTGACACCAAGATGCTAAGCACTTCTTCCAAGTGCTTAAGATGCTCTTTCCATGACTTATTAAAGATGAAGATGTCATCAAAGAAGATTAGCACAAACTTCCTTAACTGCTTCTGGAATATCTTGTTCATATAGGATTGGAAGGTAGTTGGTGCATTAGTCAACCCAAAGGGCATTCCTAGAAACTCAAAATGCCAAAATGGCATCTAAAAGTAGTCTTCTCAATATTTGATTCGCCCATTTTGATCTGATGGTAGCCTTCCAAAGATCAATCTTGGAGAAGTGCATAGCTCTATGTGGCTCATCTATCCTGGGAATGGGATATTGATTTTTGATCATCTTTTGATTCGAGGCACAATACTCTACGCTCATGCACATAGTACCATCTTTCTTCTTGACCAAAACAATTTCAAAAGCAAAGGGACTCTTGCTTGGGCAAATGTGACCCACGTCCAAGAGTTCTTTAATGGCCTTCTCTATCTCATCTTTTTGCTTCTTAGGATACCAATATGGAGTGGTAATGACTGGTTTGGCTCCTTCTTCGAGCTCTATGACATGCTTAGTCCCCCTTTCAGGAGGTCTCCCAGGAGGTATACTACCAAACACCTTACTCTTCTTGGTGATCAATGACTGAATATCTGGATGGTAGTGTTTATTATCTTCAACTGGATTGGAAGGCAAGATTAAGCACTCTACTACTCATTCAACTTGATCATGACGAATCAGCCTCTGCATTCTCTTAAATGACACAATGCGAGGGCCTCCATTTGACATCCCTCTTAACACTACCTTCTTCTCATCTGATGAAAATTTCAACTCCACGCTTTGCAAATTCAAAGTGATCTCTCAAAGAGATTGCAGCCAGTGAATGCCAAGCACTACATCAGTATCTCCAATGCCAATTTGATGTAGGAGCATCCCTAGTTGTAAAGCAATCCTGTATCAACCAAAAACAATTCTTTTCTTGCATTGCATTTAGTAGTAGTTTCACTAGTTCATTCTGGATTTTACTGTACCTTTGTTTCTCAGCTTGTGGAGCAGGATATAGCAACTGCACATTGACATCTACTACATATCCAAATTTCAGATCATTTGCATTTGCCTATCGGAAGTTATTGCTCCCAGAATTTCATTGTCATATCCCCAAAGAAACTCTCACATTTACATAAATTTATTAAAAGGTTAATTTTACTTCTTGAGCTTCACAAAGTGTAAAAAGGAAAATCAATATATATATATGTAAAATAATAATTAAATAA